>PVIJ01000771.1:197491-248731 GCA_004024925.1 Scalopus aquaticus
TTCACAATAGCAAAGGTATGGAAGCAACCCAGATGTCCAAAAATAGATGATTGGATCCAGAAGATGTGGTACATATACACAATGGAGTACTATTCAGCATGGAAAGAAGATAAACACATGCAATTTGCTGCAACATGGATGGAATTAGAGGGAATCATACTCAGTGAAATAAGCCAGAAAGAAAAAGAAAAATATCGAACGGTTTCACTTATAACAGGACTATAGGGAGGCAGGGTGGGAGAGAGACACTCAGAAGTGGGGGAGGGGGGAGGGGCGGATAAGGGCACAAAATGGAAGAGAGGAGAATACAGGGGACCATGGAGATGGATCACGGGTGAATTGGTGGTGGGCTGCCCAAGGGGAATACAAAATGTAAAAGACATAAATAACAATAAAAAAAAATGAAAAAAAAAATAATTTTCAAAAAATCTCAAAATGTGCAGAAACTGACTTTTCTGAACAATTATTTAAGCTTTAAAATTCAAACTGATTTTAAACCCTCAATTCTCTTGGCATTCATTAGTCATTCCTTTTGGAAAAGTTACAAACTTAATATGGAGATGATTCTTCTTGGTTGAATAGAATATTCGCTCATTACTATTGAATATTTATGATTAGATAATCAGATTAACTGAGGGGTGTGGAATCATGTACACTCCATTCTTTGGAGAGCAAGTCAAACACTTCATTCATGAAAGAATAAAGAATGTAGGTTTGTTTTTTGCTTTTTTTTTTCTATAACGTATTCTGTGAGAGTCAAAAGTGTCCATGAGTCAAACTCTGTATCTTTGTAAGAATGACCTAATGTTCAATCCACAAAATGAAGCTTTATATACATAAACTTAGGCTAGTAATTATTTAATGAGCGGATTAAAGTAAATCTTCGTATGCCCAAAATTATTCTGTATCTTATAAAGGTAATGGTTCCCAAAGAGTTTAATTATTTATTAATTGAAAAGCAATAGCTCTTTTTTGAGTTTTGTTTCTGTTAACTAATAAGATTATTAACTAATAAGATTATTTTATCAATTTTTGATATTGTTATGTCATAACATTTAACGATTTTTTTTTCTGGTGCCATCATCCTCTATATCCCTTTGACCCTTTACCCCTTCCCTTCCTTTTTTTTTTTTTCCTGGAGAAATTAGCTATTTTATTATGTCATCTTCCAGCCCATATATGTCTCTCCATTTACTTAATTTATTTTTTAATAATTTTTTTAAAATAACAGTGTTCAACACTGTTTATGATTCAGAAGTAAGTTAATTTGAACCAAAGCTAGTCACAGCCTGCTTGGTTTCCTCTGGGGAACTTTGACTCAGCGCCAGTCTCTTCAAATTGTTCCCGGATGCTGATCGGTAACACCTGCCACAAGCACATCCACAGCCTGTAGGAGGGAGTGAGACAGTGAAAGGTGGTTTCCCAGGATCTCTTCTGAACATTTCTAGACTTCTATATATGTATTCGCCTTTATATCTGTATGCATCCTTTACATTCCTTTCCTTAGAACCTTTTGCAATTAAGTTACCAGTTGAGATTGAAATAGCTGCCTTCTCTTCCTCTCATTTGCAATGGAAACATGGACATTGCATCATTTTTCCTGAAGGGGGAGACTTCATTCCTCTAAAACACAACAATGTAAGCAACAACAACAAAAAAATACAAAAACCAGAAATGAGCCTGATATTTACACTCCTTTTGCATATAGAAATGTTTGGTAGCTATTATACACTATATGCCCAGTATGGAAGGGGAGCCTGGGGCACATTTTTTTATTGAAGAACTATTTATTGAGAATCTACAATTAACCAGGCACTCTTCTAGGATATAAGAATGGAACAGATTGATAATATATAGATAAATAATATATATTATATATATTATATATATATTTGAGGATATATATATATATATATATATCTCCTTGCCCTTATAGTGCTCTCATGTGGGGAAATTGGCCCATTATCAATATAAGGAAGCAAAGTGTATAGTATACTAATTGATCTAAGCAAGACTTACATAATAGAAACAATTTCAAAAAAGGAATTTAAGAAAGGATCACCAAGAAGGTAATGACTAAGGGCAGACCTAAAGGAGACAAAGCTTAAAGAGGGGTCTCCCCTATAGATTTTGAGGAACAGTTGAGAGGTCAATAGTGAGGAAGAAGTAGAGAGGTCACTGGAGAATTTGAGGGAGTTATGTGATCTGATTAAGGTTTTAGCACATTCATTCTGACTGTGTTAAGAATGGACTGTATGAGGTGAGGGCAAACACAGCCGGGAAAATTAGGAGTCAATACAGAATCTAGAGGAGAAATGATGATTTCTTAAACTAGGTTGATAGCATTGGACAAGCTAAAATATGATTATTCTAGATAATGAGGATATAGACAATGGGATTTGCTGATGGAGTGGGTGTGCTATGTGAGAAAAGTTGTTCATGATTCTTTTACTGCATTATTTTTCACAGTGTGGTCCAGAATCAACCAAGAAGCATGTTGAAATAGATTCCTATTTCTGACCTGAGAAATTCTGACACAGACTCTCTATAGAGAAGAGATTAGCGAACTTTTATTTTAAAGGACCAGATAGTAAATATTTTAGCCTTTGCAAATGAACTCTGGGAACTCTGCTGATAAAGCACAGAGGCATATAAAGACAATATGTAAATTCATGAATGTGACTGTGTGCCATTAAAACTTTCTATAGACATTGAAATTTGTATATAATTTTCATATGTGAGTAAATACTCCTCTTTGTTTTTTTTCAACCACTTAAAAATGAAAAAAATATTATCTTATGGGTTGAACAAAAACAGACAATGGAACAGATTTGAGCTACTGCCAAAGTTTGCCAGCCCTCTCGAGAGCAGATTCCAAGAACATGTATTTTTAACATGTTCATTACATAAATATTTTATGCAAAAGAACTTGGAGACTCACTGAGATAAGTTTCAAAAGTTATTGTATCCTGTTCCTTTTTTGCTTCTCTTAGTTTATTGGTCAGAATAAAGATTTTTTTATTTGAATAAAATAAGAACCAGAATTGGTTTGGAATAAAGAATGAAAGACAGATTGTCACCTGCCAACACAAAAAGAAGGTTAGAAGAAAAGAAAAGGTAATTAAAAATGATAAGATTGAAAGTTATTCATGAAGAAAATAAGGGAATTGAGGAGAGATTCAAAGCTTATTATTTAGGAATAATTTTCATACTTTGAAAAAATGCACTTACCATTAAAAAGGATTAATCAACGATTTGTATGTGAATACAAAAAAGTCAAAGATGGAGGTCACCATGGTAATCCAGTGCCTTATTCTCCCAAGTTAAAATACTGCTCATGGTCTTAAGAAAAACTTTAATCTGTCATAAGAAAGAAAACCATCTGCCCTAACTTGCACACCATACACACAGTTCATCTGTCCTTGTAGCTGTCCTGGCTTAGGTCCCAGTTGTTACTAATCTGCTCCATGAACTCTCTCCTTTCTTATTTTTCACCTTCTTGCTTCAATTGCTTTCTTTCTAATACTACAATTGAATCATGTGAAGGAAACCAGGAAAAAGTTACTTCACTTAAATGAACATGTTCATCATAGCCATGTTACTGAAATAGTGACCATTCAGGTTTAAAATAACTGATTTTGTTTCTTCCTCTAGTAAGTATTTTTCAACTTTAACTCTACTTTGCTGCCATGCTACAGCTGTCTTAATCTCAAGATTGAACTACCGAAGTTTTATTTCTGAAACGGAATCAAAATAGCAAGTGATGATCAGAGAAAATAATTTTTTGAAAAATAAATTCAAATGCAATTTCAAGTACTTACAGATAGATTTAAAATTATTATTCCCTTTTGGATTTAAAAAAATTCATTGTTGAAAATAATAACTCAATATGTCTTTAGCAAGTGTTATGGGAAACTATGAGTGGCATTAACACAGCAAAAGAAATGGAGAGTAACACAAGACTTCAAACTGGAACCTCAAAACCTGTCTTAGTCTCACAATCCTAACTCCTAAAAGCTAATGATATATTTCTTCAACTTTCTAATGGATTCCTTTGTAAATTAACGTGACACATGGTTAATATTATGCCACGTCAACCAATATGCAGTGAGTACTGAGTAGTTTATTGACTGAGTGCTATAATAATGTGACTTTCTAGTATCTAGTTTGTGCAGTTCTCTTTAAACAATTTCATGTGTGGCAAATATTTTTATCCTAATTTTCTAGATAAGAAAACAATATAACAAAGAAATGTGACATTCTTTGAATTAGAGTTTAGTGTTAGGTCTATTTGATTGTAAGCTCTGCACATATTTCTGCTTCACAGAATATTAGCCCAGTGGTTAATGTTCCTATCCAGCCATGGATTTAGTAGAGACTGGAGTGAGAAGAAAAGGAAAATGTTGCTTTGCTTAGAGAACTGTGTTTTCCTTTCAATAAGGTGTATGGTTTTGCTTTTATAATTGATATTCTGGGGCCTCCTTGGTGGCGCAGCGGTTAAGCGCTGGGCTGTGGAGCTGTCAGCAGCGGCGACGCGAGTTCGACACCCAGCCAGGGAGAATCCCACATGGTGCGGCAGACCTCTCCTGCCTCGCCCACTGCTCCCCTCAGCAGTGTATTTCTGATCTGCCTGTTCTGCTCCCCGCTCTGTCTCTGGTGAACCCTCTCGCCGCCCCACGCCTCTGGCCTGTACCCCAGCTTGTATGTATAAATAAATAAATCTTTAAAAAAAAATATATATATATAATTGATATTCTGCTGATGAGCTCTCCCATTGGTGAAGGCTGACAAGTCAGATTTTCCATGAAGAGCAAATGCTGCAAGAAATAAATTAATCTCGAGGGAAGAAGAGGGGCAAGGCTGTCAGTACTCATACAACTACCTAATAGGAAATGCTATTTCAGAATTGTTCAAAGTATAAAATGACTGTAAGTTCTCCTTCCAGTATATTCTTAAACATTTAAGCCTTCTGAGAAGAGGGAAATAAGTTGCTATAAAATAAAGAGCAAGCTTTATAACATTTCACTTTAGACTGTCAGTAATTCCAAACTAAGATAGCATTCCCCAGGAATGTTAGGAAAATTCTAATAGTATCATTATTTTGTTTACATTATGAAAAGTTCATATTGATGTTAAATAGAAGGATAAAAGATTTACTGGAATTTTTTAAATTGCCAGTTTGAAATTACCCAGTATTTTGAAAAACAGCTTTTCTAGTCTTTGGAATAAAATTAATTATTGTGCTTACACACTACTTTGAATAACACTGAATTATTGACGTGCTCCTTTTATAAATTGAGAAATAAGAATATGCTTTATGATATCTACAGTAGCTTCTTCTTGACAGCGTACATTCAGTCATTCAGTCAAGGACTTCAATGAGATTCCCAACCATTTTCTCAAAGTAGTCCAGATAGGGAATCATTTTAAAAAATTTTTCACTATACAAATATAATACTCTCAAATATAGATTAAATATTAAGGTTAATTTTTTAAATTCTATATTTTATTTTTAAATTTAATTCTATTTTTTTAATTTATATTTTACATAGTTGCTCATTTTGTACAATGATTTCATTCTTTTCCCCAGTGTAATCTCCGTAGTATTTCCACCACCAATTCACCTGTGCAACATCATCATAGTCCTTTGTGCTCTTCCTGTCCTCATTTTTGTCCCTCTCCTTTTACTTTCCCACAGATGTATCTTTTCTTCTAGCTCTTACCTTGTCCTCAGTGAAGAGCTTTTCCCTGAGGGTTTTTTCCCCTTGTCTGTTTAAATTTATCAAAATAGTTGGTTCCTGGATGTGATGAGTCACTTCTGTGTGAGACTTCCTTAGAGATAAACAACAGTTGCATGATTCTAGAACATCAGAATGGGTCAGAGCATTTCATGCTTTTGGAATTAACAGGGCAGAAAGACGACCTGGTGCGGCTCCTATTTTTGTGAGGAAAGTATATCTCAGAAAAATGAAATGGACTTTGACAGCCTAACACCCAGGTGGTGGCAGAGTCGGTACTGGACTTTCGGGTAACTGCATTTTTGTTTTCTTCTCCCTACTTGAGAAATCTAACTTATGGA
Source organism: Scalopus aquaticus (assembly GCA_004024925.1). Classification (NCBI taxonomy): domain Eukaryota; kingdom Metazoa; phylum Chordata; class Mammalia; order Eulipotyphla; family Talpidae; genus Scalopus; species Scalopus aquaticus. The sequence goes on from PVIJ01000771.1 coordinate 203,571, forward strand.
GAATGAATCACAGTGTGGACTTATGGTAAAGATGGGGGAAAAAAACTAAAAGAATATGGTTGAAGCTTTAGAAGGAAGGAAATTCTGTTTAAGAATTTTAATCAGAAGAGTCTAAAATTTGCTCAATAGAGAACATTCATGTATGGCAAAAAAGAAAAAAAAGTGGGCATTTTTTAAAAGGTCATCCTTTCTGGCAAATTGTAGCTTCCAGAGAGACACATAAAGAGATGAAAGAAAAAGGCCCTCTCTTTAGCCAGATTACCAAAAGCAATTGTCGCAACAAATGAGTGACTTACATAATAATCAGATCCTCTTCACAACTAAATGAAATTCCTCTGATACAGAGTGACTTTGCTCTTGGCTGAAGGAACTCATCTTGCCCACAGTTATGCCCATTTCTAAAGGGCAGCTATATCCAAAGACAGACAGATGCAGAAGCTAGAAGAGGCCTGGTGCCCCAATGCAGCACAACTCTGAAGAGCCCCACCATGTCCAGGGCTCCCTGGGGTATCAGCTAAGGTCTTATATTATGATTCCACTTCTCTCTTTGCTCACACCTCTGTCATGTGTTGTCCTTAAGAGCATGTGCCAATAAACTTTCTAGGTGCAAGTCAACCCAGGGAAGTAGACTTGCTTGAAACAAGCACTTGTACTTAGAACATGCCATCTACCAAAAATAGCTCTGAAATTGATTTAACTGTAAATCCTTGTACCCTTCCTAGGCAGCTATGCTGAGGTGAGAAGGCGAAGAGGTCCATGAGCAGAGTCAGTGCTTCATATCTCTCTACAATTGTGATATTTAGACTCAGAAGTCAGTGACTCATCTCCAAAAGGATTTGGTTCTAATCATTTCCCATGTCCATAAGATTCACAAAGGTGATGAAGTTCCCAAGAAGCTACACTTCTCAGAGGAAAAATGTGCAGAGAGAAATCCAGAGATGGCATTAGGTGGCCACAGTTAGTAATTTGCAGAACACACTTGATGGAGCAAGTATTCCCTAGCAATTAACTCATAAAGATGCAGAAACTAACTATGATAGCATGATTCCATTGGAGTTTACTAAATATTATACTAACTTATGTCTAGTGTATCTAATGTGTTCTCAGCTAGCCTATGGTTTAGTTCTATTATTAACCCAAGTTTACAAATAATGAGAGAGATGTCGACAAATTGCTCTTTAACAGATAGAGTGGGGGAAGCCAAGACTTCAACTCAGTAGTTTGAGTTCAGACTCCAAAGGTTACCTCTTAAACATTCTATTTTCAGAAAATTGTTCAGTAATTTCTCAGCAAAAAACAAGCAGACTTAATAACAATGTCCCTAAAATAAGATGTGGGCATCACTGATCAATTAGAGTGAATCAAGGACCCACACAGCAAAAGGTCATCTGGGATATCTGGTGAATAATTTTCACCAGTTTCTTAGTGGACAGGAGCTGGGCTCTGACTCAATTATCTGATTATGACTTGGTGCATTTCTGGCCACACCGGAGTAAATTTTCATTATACAACATGCATTCAGTCATTCACAGCAAACCTTTCAGGTGAATTCCAAAATAAAGAATTCCCTTTGGTGTAATTATTAGTACATATTTGAAATGTTTCCAGTGCATCTAACTGCAAGACTAAGATCTCAGTGTCCAAAAGGAATAAATTCAGAAAAGCAGTATGCCTGTCTTAATAAGGGTTTGTTTGCATGATTGTTTCATCTGTAATATGCTATAAAAACTCTCTATCTGCCACTCCCACCTTCAGAGAGTTCAGAAAGTGATTGACTAGGCATTAAAAAGAAGGATAAATTCAGAACTGGTATCATTTGCCCATCCTGACCTCAAAGGTTGTCACTGAATATTTAGAAATGAGCTATCCACTCCAAGTATGGAAAATGCTAAGTATAAGTAAGTCTTGTTTTTTTCCCAAATGAAGAATCATGAAATTGTGTACTGCATTATACAAGATAAAAAAATTGAAAAAAATATGTTTCTATTTTGCTATACTTGGTATTTTTACACATAGAATTATCATCATATCATTGTAATTAATAATGAAGACTGACTCCACTGTAATTACAACTGAGAAAAGAAACTATTTGTCAGATGGGCATACAAGGTAGTTTCTAAATAAATGTTAAAATTAACTTGAGACAGGAGAGTTAATTGTATTCTTTCTAATAAAGTTAGGAAATCTCACTTTCTTGGAATCACTGCTTTAATTCTAGCCCCTCTTTTTCCTAAAGCCATCCCTTTAAAACAATATGTTCAAAGCAGGTGTTGCCCTGGTATGTAACAACAAACTCTCCTCTATTCATTTGGTACACAAAGTTGGGGCTGTCAGATTCCATCTCGGGAAGCTGTAAACATGGGGAAAGATCAGAAAACAAGTTTTCCTGTGATTGAAACAAAACTTTGATCTCAGGAATTGTATTATCTGGCACACTTTAGGATACATACTCTTAAGGAAAAAAATAGTTCCCAATAAATTAATAATGGCTTGAGTCTCAACATGCTGCAGCAATTTTCACTGCAGTAGTTGTTTCTTTTATAGTCATACTTGATTAGTATTTGAAATTTGGAGGAAATGCAATATTCATGGTTTTCAAAGTCCTTTACAGAATTTCGTTTTTATCACTCAGGGAGAGTCAATGAAAAGGTAATAAGAAAAGCTCTATGGGATTTTTTTATAGGCGTGTCAGAAGCCAGTAAGCTAACTACATGAAAGAACCCAGATTATACAGATGGAGTTTCAGCAGAAACACTTCTGAGACTTTATATCTAGTATTTTGACTTTTACATGCCCTTGGAGGGAAAAAGAGTGCTAGCTACAAACTAAATAAGTAGGGGAAAAGAACAAACCATATGCTTAATAATAATTACAGTCTCAATTTTCCTACAAATGAAATGAGAAGTTTCAAAGATAAAGTATAACAGAAATTGAGCTGCTTTGGTGTGTCTAAAATAGCGCCAAGGAAGAAAATTCTCATTTCCTCTGCAAACTCATCCCAGATTTCTACAATATGTAAGTTAGTTTGGGTAGCTTAATTGAATACTATCAACTTCTCCACATGTCCATTTGCACTTGTTTTGCTTTCAGTAGAGATGAAAATATCAAATCACCAAATCTATAAACTCAACTGTCAAAATTCAGATCTGCATTCAATTACTTAACTGAAACTTCTTTAAATTAAAAACATCTCAATTATTTTAACTTCTTCTCAAGCAATTCTTGTTAATTCTAGCAGAAAAATTAAAATATTATTTTAATGGTAACACAAGCAATCTTAAAAAAATACTTTCTAGGCCATGAAAACCATAAGAGGAGAAAAAATCTATGAAACAGCAAACCATGAGCATATTATCATTATTGTAAATGTTTAATGCTGTACTTAGAACAGCACTGCCATGAGATTTGCCAGTCAGGAGTTGCTTTGTGCAAGTCCTATATTCTAAATAATACGGTCACAGGAATGGAGCATTTGTAGGCAGTTAGAACCAACACTGTGTGGTTTAACCCACCCATGGTTACACCAGTACCTGCTACTGCAGCTGCCCCATCTTGCTCCTCTTTCTCCGGACTGACCAAATCATTTTGACAACCAACTGGTACTTTTGAATCCAGGCCATCTTGATTTGAATGCAGTTTCTTGGATATGTCTGAACGGAGAGTCTGAAATGACACAGGCCAAAGCGATTGATTTCACAAGTAAATCATCCATCCAAAATAAATGTTTCCCCAGAGATGACAAGGATAAAGATTTATCATATGGTAAGTTATTTCTGTATATCTGAAACAGAACATTCTAAATGTCAAAGGGAGTTATAAATCATATTTTCATCAATATGTTTTGGTAAGCTAGTTGTGGATTTTTTGAGGCAATCTAAATGACTAGAATAAGAAGTCATCTCAGACACAGAAAAACATCTTCAAATACCATTTACAGATATTATTTTCCTCTTATGAAGCTCATAAAATAGTTTTCATTTTAAAAATTTTCATTCATTTTTTATTCTTGCAGTTGAATAACCCAGCATTCCATCATACATTATAGAATTACATATTACATAATGAACAGGTTTCATTTCTGTACTGGCTATTCTTTATACAAAGCAGATATAACATCTATTTTAAAATAACTTACATTTTTATTAGCATTATGCAAACCTGATAAAAATCCTCTAGTCAATTTAAGAATAAAAATTCATCATAAAAATGAATTAATACACAACATCAATGGACCCTAAAACTCATTTCACAAATAAGAGACGTCATAGTGTTTTATGTTACATGGTATGCTTCAAAAGAATCATCAAATAGGATAGGAGCAAAAAAAAGACCTACCCAGGAAATTGAAATTTCAGCACTTTGCTTCACACCCAAATTCAGACTAGGAGCTTTTTATTCTTAATGTGGTTACAAAATACTCAAAGATTCATAGAGTCAAAATTAGTCAATTTAGGCCATCCTTACTGGAAATTTTGACATACTGGAGAATAAGATAATGAACAACTTTCCCTAAATTTCTCCTGCAGACTTCATTTAGCATTAAATTCACTAAAAACTCTAAAAGCTTAAATTAAAGACTTTTAGAGCTTGGAAAGGGTCAGTAAGGAAATTAGTGTCCAGCATGATTAAATGATTCAAGTTCACAGAGTGAACAGTGCTGGGTCTTGGAATGGTTCCTAACACTTAGTCCAGTGCTCTTCAGGTCACCATGTGACCCATTTGTTCATTATTCATTCCTGTGTGGACCCTTTGCACTGAGAGCGCCAATGACTCACCCCTCTCTAGAACCATGTTCTTTCTACCTAATTTGCAGTTCCCTCCTATTCTGACTTTTGACTTGTCCAGGTGACCTGTGGACCAACGAATGATCAAAACACATAACAGAGACTTAAAAGACGCTTGCAATGACTGGTTTTGCTTATTATTTTCCTTTTACTGTACTGTGAGAACATGTTGAACTAGGCTGCTAGAAATTGAGCAGGACAGCAGAATCTGGTTAGCCAGTCATCTGAACTGAGGCAATCAACAACCAAGGAGTCCCAGATACTGGGGAAACACAACCCAGATTGGTTGTGACTCACTCAGGTCAGCTGAACTCCAGCAGACACATAAATCAAATAAATGTGTTTCTGGTTGTATGCCATTGAGTTTTTCCAGTGAGTACGCCGCATTGCGTGGCAATAGATAACTAATATGTCCAACAGCCTTTTACCTGTATCATTGAGTAGGTATAGTGTGAGAATACAAATATGAAAGTAACATTGTCTCAAACTAACTTGTTCAAGCACAATTTTTCAGATTATGTAATCAGAGAAATAAAGTAGCTTGTGATAAGTCATCTGTACATAACTCTCAATTTCCTTTTCTAATAACAAAGGATGGGATTCTACCGACACTTTCAGGGACGACTCAAAAGATTAGTTTGAATATCAGTTTTAACCAAAACTAAACCACTATTATTGCTTATATGTGACTCATTCACAACCAGCTAAAATGTAAGTTCATAATTCAGTAATGATTTTTAAATTTATTGTCAAGTCTGAATTACCACAAAGCTTTGACAGGGAACAAATTCAACCATCATTGAAGGGATCTCCTGATTTTGAATTAGATACCTTTAGAAAATATATTATTTCAAGTTACTAGATAAATATACAGTCATAGTTTCTTAGTCCTGGGCAATAAACTAGATTTAAAGAAGAAATGTAACTTCTACTTTTCATATCAAATTCAGCTGATAGTATTAAAACAGTGAGGAGAAGATGTAGAACGCCCATGTAAATTATGTATATTTATATCCCAGACTTAAAGAATAAATGGAGAATTTAAGTAAAATCCTTAAACCTGAAATCTTCAAAATGAAAGGCTGAGAAGAAAAAGTGGCCTTTTACAAAGCCCAGCACTTTGGGATGCAAACCTCTGGCAGAATGGACACTTTACAGACAGTAGCATTTCAATAATTAAGAACCCCATTTTGCTCTAGGCAGTTCCCACATTGTGGCCACTTTTCATCAAACTTTATCAGGTTTTTCCATCACTCCTTTGCTTTACTTACTACATTTAAACTCTGGTTTGCCGATCCTAATGTAAAGGGAGATAAATGTCACTTAAGTTACAGAACATGTCACATTCTCTCAAACTGGTTTAGTCAGCCCCTCCCTGCATTTCCCTGGATCTCCACACCATCCTCTGGTACTGATTTTCTCCTAAAATAAATTCCCACCATGCTATTTTCTTCACTACCAAATTGCCCTCTCTTAAATCTCAATCCACCCACCTCATTCTATGTGTGTGTGTGTGTGTGTGTGTGTGTGTGATATGTCTTCTTCCCTGTCTATCAAATTCTTCCACTGTGCCTTCAGAATTTTGCTAATGCAACAATTGCAATTTTCACTTCCAACACAAATTTCTTTCAGAATATTGTCTCTACCTTCCCACCTTGAGTAAATTTCTATTCTTCATTGAGGAGAGCACTTTGGCAAATGAGATGGTTGCATGTTCTTTCATATCCTAGATACCCTCAGATTGAAGTCAATTTTGGCCACTGTGCTGCTCACCACATCCATACCTCTTTGCAAATAATTCCTGCTGCTCTGATAATCTAACCAACTAGCTGGGCACCATCTCCCCTCTTGCAGATATCAATGAATACTGTATCAACCATAGTCACTGTTTTCCGCCTTTTACTTGGTGTTTTAAATATAAAAAGAATATATTTTAAATATAAAATAAAATAGATAACTATAAATTAAATGGATGGCAAAATGCATGAATAAAACACAGACTTATGTTTTCTCACCTTTTCTTAGAACAACTAACCACCTGCTACAATATAGTCCCATATTCACATTAGGAGTGGTATCCAGGTCACTCTTCACATAATACTTATTATATTGTTGACAGACATGTGATATTAAACTTGTTGTATCCATAAAAACCCAACGACACATATTACAAATCCTGTGCTTTTAAATAAACGCATTGCTACAATCATTGAAAACAGTATAATTTATATAGTATCCCATACATTTCTTTGGTTTAAGGTATATTGTCACTATGAAAACTATAAACCAAAGAATGGTTGTGTTAGGGAAGGTGAGAATTTGAGAACTGAGTGGGTAATGCACAGTATGCCCATATCCCTCAGCACTGAAATTTTGGCATGACAATAATGAAAGAAATAAAACTCTAAGTGAGGCACTGCTTCGATGAGGTCCAGCCTTCAACCTGAAGATCAAGTGCAAAGGGAAATGAGAAAAATAAAATGTTTGCAAGAATAGAGAGATGTAAATATGAATGGGCATGCACAGGGCCTTTGTGACTTTATAGCTATGCTTCCAAAAATAAATTGCTTATTTTGTGTAATTTCTCTTTAACTTGCCACAGATGTGAATCATTAGAATCTTGTTTGCTGATATAAAATGAATATTAAATTATTTTTCATGCTATTCTTGGCTTAAGTTTGCAAAATGTTTTTAGTGATCCTGCTGAAAGCAATGATCCAATTACAAGGTTCTGAATATTTTTCTTTCAAAGAAACAAACAAAAAAAATAACTACAAAAAAGTTAACCTTGAAAAAAAAAAGTTTTTTTCAACTTCATTTATCATCGCATACCTGTGGCCATGTTGTTGGGTACAATTCATCCTTTTCCAAACAATTCATTGGGATTTCCAGTTCATGATTTTATTCACTTTATGCTCCTTCTCCTCAAGGCAAATAAGCTGGCTTCTCTTTAGAAATCCACATAGGGTATGTCTTGATCCAGGAATTAAATATCATTTACATTTACAACTATATGAAGGGAAAGGAGGAGAACAAAGTGGGGAGGATACACAATGGACTGTGGTGGTCAGGTCGCCTTGGTGGTAGATGTATGTGAGTGTGGTAGGTGTATGTGTGTATGTGAGATGTATAGAGTGTGGTCCTATATATCTAAATCATGAATAGCACTGAAAAAACAATTTTACTGCAATAAGGACATTTCAAAACAAAATATATTTTTAAAAATTAACAGCATGAACTATCCCAGATAATACACTTTACTTTTTACTTTGTAAAAATATCAATCACTCTCCAAACAGGCAAAAAAAGAAAAAAGGGATCTCCTCTTCTTATATAAACAACTGCCCTTTCTATTCCCTGCACTATTTCAGAAAAACAAATTTAAGTGGTACTTGGAAAGTAAGTTCAAATATCTGGGAAAAAAATACATATATATATATTTTTTTACATACAGCTGGGGTACAGGCCAGAGATGTGGGGCGGCGAGAGGGTTCACCAGAGACAGAGCGGGGAGCAGAACAGGCAGATCAGAAATACACTGCTGAGGGGAGCAGCAGGCGAGGCAGGAGAGGTCTGTCCCACCATGTGGGATTCTCCCCTGCCGGGCGTCAAACTCACGTCGCCGCTGCTGACAGCTCCACAGCGCAGCGCTCAACCGCTGTGCCACCGGGGAGGCCCATATTTCTTTTTTTTTTTTTAAAGATTTATTTATTTATGTATACAAGTTGGGGTGCAGGCCAGAGGTACCAGGCAGTGAGATAGTTCACCAAAGACAGAGTGGGGAGCAGAACAGGCAAATTGACTGAAATACATTCCTGAGGGAAGCAGCTGTTGAGACAAGAGAGGTCTGCTGAGCCATATGGGAAGCTCCTCAGCCAGGCATCGAACTCTCACTGCCGCAGCTGCTGACAGCTTAACATTAGTCACTTTGGGGCCACCTGTGGTTGACAGGTTGAACTATGAGTGTGATCTTATGCATCCTATAGCAAATATCTTACCATGTTCTCCAGATAAGAAATCCTTCATTTACTATTTAGACTACTTCAGACCTTCACTTTGTAAGAAATTATGAATATTCATGAACATATTACATATTAAAACAAGACATTACGAGAACTCATATATTTCAGTTGCATCTTCCTCTATTTTCCCTGCCAAAAAACAGGGAACTAGAAAATTTGATATCTAGAATTTCCATTATCCTGGTCTGATGTTGATTTGTCTACTCTCTTGGGATAATTTAAATCCTGACTCCTGGATGCATGAAGTACTAAACATAATCACACACTTCATTTGATAAATCACATTTAAGAATTTTCCTTTATAGTACTTAGGTAGAGGATCTTTTCACTCTCTTTCTTCAAGCTCAATTCAATCTGCTTCTTGCCACTCTAATGTTCTATAAATTTCTCCAAAAAATGAAATGGACACTTAAGGCAATGCTTAACCAACATATTCTTATTTTTAAATGCAGCCAGAATAGACAGCTAATCTGTACAATTGTTATTCTTAAGGAGATAAATGAGAAGTCCTGCAGCCCTCCAAGTTGTTATCCCTGTCACTACAGATAATGGATAAGCATGCAAAAGATTTTCTATTTTAGAAATACTATGATAAGTGCATTCCCTTCAAAATACCAAGGTCAGCTTACTTACAATGTTGATATTGTTACAATGGAATAACTCTGTGTATAAATAAACTTTTTTCTCTCTCATTTTTTTTTTTTGCAGATTAAAAAAAATTCATGTGGTTATTGTTTTAACTTTCATACTTCTTTTATTATTTGGAAAATCATAACCTTAGACTCTGTAAGACTAGCCTGTGTCCTAAGGGCAGGAAAATAGATCTTGATTTGAATTATAGAAAAAGAATTACATATAAACTATATAGCACATTATTTGTTTAGTTTTGGGTGAAATTAGTTTCGAATCAGTGGACATATGACTAGCATTTGAAAAGTGTCCAGCAGAGCAACAGTTTCCACAGATGGCAGATGGGAACTGCAGTGTACCATATAATAGTTCCGTACCTAGGAAAAGTATTCTAAATTCACTCCTCAAAATTGCACTCAAAATCGCACTCAAAATCATTTTAACCTTTTGGGTGTTAAAACATAGGTTTCACCTGAGTCTTTGAAAGGTATCCATTCTGCCAACCTGATTTAAAACTTAGCTATGTTATTATTTAAGCTAGAAGTAATTTTTATGAATATAATGCATCTCACTTCTTCAAGCTTTCCTGTTATATGAAATGTTAAATGGCATTCTTGCCACCAAAGTTCTGCTTAAATCTAAAAAAATTGGGCTATTGTGAGTAAGCACTCAACATAAGATCTAGAATTTGAAGACTGTTTCGAACCACCTCACCTCAAGTCTGGCAAAATTATTGTGAAATCCTTTCTCATAAAGGCTGTCCTACTTAACTCTTTCTGTGCACACACCCTAATAGCCATCCCCTTTATGAATTATTACTTGGCACCACGATCCAACACCTCTAACTTTCTACAGAATCCACAGAAATTCCTTCAGTCATCTCCAGAATCTAAGCCCACTTTGCTCATTATTTCTCTCTGATTTATGTCCTCCTATTTGTCAAGCAACATCAGAGAAACTTTATGTTTACGATCCTATTAAGTGTGTTTTTCTCTACCTTCTTTTGTGTCTTTAAAGTAAATTTGAAACTTGGACTTCATCATCTCTCAGAATTTTTCCATCAATAAGACCTTGGATTGTAGCATTCTGCTAGTGCTCACATTTGTTTAACACTACTTCCCACTCCATCTTCAATTTATTCCTGCTGATCACCCTACCATCTTCATTGCCTTTTCTTTTGCCCTGTACCAGGGTCTTTTGAACCGGCAGTTAAGTTTTTTTTAACTGTGACTCTGTGACCCTGACTTTCTACTCTATTCACATTGCCAATCATCAAGATAGCCTTCTCAAAAGTAGCTCATTACTAGATTAAGAAAAAACAAAGTCTTATAACTTTCCCTTTGTCTCTGACATAAATTCACATTGCTTGATGACATCTAGGTCCCCAATGTGGCTCAGTAATTTGAGGCTGTCTGCTTCATTCCTTATGAAATCTTCCTCTTTTACCAAGCTCACAATAGCAACCTGGCATTCTTCAATCTTAAATAGGTCTTCCAATGCAGAAAGTTATTTAATCATGTAATTAACAGAGATTGGTCCATATGAATAAAATCAGTCCCACACTTTCCTTGTCTTTTCCTAGATATGTACTAGGTGGGATTCATCTTTCTTAAAATGTATCCTGTCCTCTTTTTAAGGTCAGTGTCTCTTCCTTTGACTTTGACCCTTTCTCTCCCACTTTCCCCTTGATTTAATCAATCACTCTAGTGTATTCTCTGACTGCATCTCTACTGCCTTATTCATTTTCTGCCAGACTTTAGGAAGAGTAATTTATTCTTACTGAACCTCTTCTTTTCTACCTACTAACTTATTATCTGTGCATTTATTGAGTGGAATCTGGTTTCTGTTCCTACCACTTGATTAAAAATATTTTCACCAATAACTTTCTAATCATCAGTCATAAATCTCATGGCTTTTTTCAGACCTGGTGGTTCCTGAGCTTTCTCTGCACATAATTCTGCTAACCACCTCATCATTTTAAAAAAATACTCTCCCCTCAGTCTCCAATAACACTCATCTTTCTTCTGTCTTTTGGATCCATTAATTCATCAATTTTGCTACCTTTTATCTTTCCTACTTACCTCTAAATCAGTGATCTCTAAAGCATTCTGATTGTGTGTTCTTAACAATAAAACATTAAGCATGAAACGTAAATGTGATATATGTATATTTAAATAAAATCATATAAATATGTACTTATATATACACAAATACATATACATATATATGTATTTATACATAAGTAGTATTTACTCACTAATATATCAGGCATATTATAAAACAAAGAACTTCAAATAATAAATTAATGTTAAGGTAACTATACACACACACACACACACACACACACACACACACATAACTGAGGTATAGTGTATAGGGTATAGGCCAGAGGTGCAGGGGTTAAGGATTCACCAAAGACAGAGTAGGGAGAAGAACAAGTGGATTTTATTGAAATACACTGCTAAGGAGTACAGTGGGCAAGACAGGAGAGGTCTGCTGTGCCATATATGCCATATGTGGGTTAACTCCCTGACCTGGGATGAAACTGAGGACATAGTAGTGATAGTGCTGATACTTAACTCCTAGGCCACTTAAGGCCCTTAAGGTAACAATATTTTAAACAAAATTTCATTTGTGAAAAATACTGAGAAAAATGAATAGTTTTCTTAATTTTTTAAACCTTGATTTAATACTTCCACATATAGTAATTTAGATTATTTATTTACTGAGTTTTAGTAGCTGTCACAGCTAAAAATGCTTCCCAAAGACCCATGGCTAAATGGAAAAAGCATACATTGTTAATTGCTCTAAGTATATGTTTTTCCAACCACATCTACTAATTTTGCAAAGATGTTTTGAAGATGGCTGGTAAACTCCCATTTTATCTAATATCAAACTTTTAAAAATCTAAATAGATTTGAGTAGGTAGCTAATTAATTAATATTTTAACTATTGGATTTAAAGAACACTGAAATTCTTTGTGTCTGTTCTCATAAGGTAAGAGGTTTTATTGCTTTCACATAAAGGCATATGAAGTAAGAAATATTTCAAATGTACATAAAATCAGAGCTATTTTAAGACCATCCATTTTCAAAATATTTTATATAGGATGATTCTTTTGTTAATTATTTTTTTCTTCATTAACTGATGGGCCAGCTTGAGTATGTATGCATGTATACCTCTAGGTAACAGACAACTAACTGACAGTCATTTATCATGGATTAGGGAGGCAAATTTGAATACTTGCCCTTTGCAAAATAAATCATAATATCAGTAATCTTTAACTGGGGAAAATGATTGCTCATAAGATAACTAGCAAATTGTTAAATGCTACAAGAGTGCCATAGCCATTCCCCATTTTACAATGTCATGAAAATCCTACTGTATTTTATACTTTTGTTTCTATAAATTTGTCATATTCAGAACATTTTGCAGAAATTTGTAAATTTGGGCTAAAATTTCTTTGTTTTAGTAATATGCCTATAACAACAGTGTGGATTCATCTCTCACCTTGAGTCAAGAGCACTCTAAAAAAATTTGGACAATGTAGCTGCTCTATCAATAGTTATACTTACTCAATTTGTCATAAAGAAATGCTTTCACTAAAGTCATTAAGGCATAGAATAATGGCTTCACCAACGCATTAACATTTTTTTCATGGGTTTCATTATTGAAACACAATCTAGCAAACATAATGAAAAAAATATGTCAGGAAAAAAACTGAACTCTCGTGCAGCTTTATAGAGATGAGTCATTTGTTCATATAAATAATAAGAGCTAACATTTATCATGTGCATACTAAGAGTCAGGCACATTCTATGCCTGTTACATGCACTAGCATAGTAAAATATTGAGCATTTTTTCTAAGCATCTTCTAAGAGTATCTTCAGAAAAAGAAATTGTTTTATTTGCCACCATATTGCTTTTAGATGTTACTTCAGTCATTTCTAGAAAGAACTACATAACTCAATAGTAGTTTTTTCCTGTCTATTGAAAAAAGTTAATGTTAATTTTATTGAATTTTAAAGGTAATAAAGTACTATTGTGTACTTTATAGCATGATTATAAACAGCACTGAAAACTAGAGACAACTGTCTTCATATTCTCAGTGTTTAGCTTTAAAATAGTTTGTACATGATGATGCCTTAATTTTCTTAGCTGCTAATATAATATAATACAATATGAAATATGGTAAAGTTTGTTGTCAAAGTGTTTATAACTCTCCATTTCAATCTTGTTGACAATTTCAACTTTTTGGCTGACATCTTGATGGTTATGATTAGTTCATGTTTTTTTTTTTCCCTAATGTGCTGATGGAGAAATATTGGAAGTGTGAAAACTGTCAGTTCTACTTTTTTGCATAAATTATAACTACAATTTTTAAATAAATTTATTTATTCATGTATAAAATGTTCTCAGAAAAATGCACACACAAACACAGCTCACTGACTTAATACAAAGTAAATGCCCCACGTAACTACTACTAAGAACTGGAATAGAATTTTAACTGGAATAGCCCTTTAGAAGCTGCCGTGCCTCAATCTAGTCAAATTTTCAATTTGTCTTTCCCAAAGTAATTCACTATAGTGACTTCTAATATCATAGATTAATATCCTTTGTTTGAAAACTTTATATGGTTTGAATGGTAGGGTATACTTTTTTTATCTGGTTTCTTTTAAACTCATAGAATATACCTAAATTCTCTATGAATATACCTAAATTTCTCTATTCTACTGAAGAATTTGAATTGTTTATGATTTTCAGCTTTTCAGCTATTATAAATAACGATGCCAAATATTCCTATACACATAACTACACACACACACATCCATATCCACAGGTATATATTTGTTGGGTCACAGGGTATATGGATATCCAGCTTTAGTAGACCCTGCAAAATGGTTTCCCATATTTACTCTTTTTGTTTACTCATTCTATTATTCTACAGTGTTATCTCATTGTGGTATTAATTTACATTTCCCAGATGACCTAGGAGACTTTTTTTAAAGATTTATTTATTTATGCATACAAGCTGGGGTACAGGCCAGAGGCGTGGGGTGGTGAGATGGTTCACCAGAGACAGAGTGGGGAGCAGACCAGGCAGATCAACAGAAATACATTGCTGAGGGGAGCAGCAGGCAAGGCAGGAGAGGTCTGCTGTGCCATGTGGGAATCTCCCCAGCCCTTCCACGAACTCGCTTCGCAGCTCCCGACAGCTCCACAGCGCAGCGCTTAACTGTTGCACCACCAGGGAGGCCCAAAGACTAAATTTCTTTTCAATATTATATTAGCGATACATTATATTATATTAGCAATATTATATTAGCAATATTATATTGTGAAATGAGTATCTTGTCCATTTTCCTTATTGTGCTACATGTATTTTCATAATTGATTGGTAAATGCTCTTTATATATTCTGAAAAACAAGTCTTGTTTTTTTTTTTTAAATCATCTCATGTTTTGCAAGTGGCCTTCCCCATCCAGCAGGCCTTTTCACTCTCCGAACGGTTTTTTACAGGTTTTTTTACAGGTTTTTTAATTAACAGGTTTTTTTAAAAGCAATTTTAAAAATACTTGCCTTTTATGTGAGATTTTGTTTTATTTAAATCAGAAAGTATAATGTCATTTTTTTCTTTTTACGTTGGAAATAGATGTGTTTTTATTGTGTTTATTATTGGAATAACAGTGCATTATAACATTATAAAAGTTTCAGGTATTCATCAGTGAATATTAACATGCATATATACAACATTAAGTTACCACTTAAAATCCAAATCTCCACCTTGACCAGGCTCATCCAATCTGCATGATAACACAATTATTTTAAATTAAGGGTGCCACTGAGGACCCATAGCAGGAAAAAATATAGTATCTGGTCTTAGAGATACTCTAGACTTTGGAAATAAAATCAAAATTTAATGGGCAGAACTGCCCTATAATTTGTGTCAACAATGATCATCAACGACCTGCTAAATTATAAACACATACACACACACACCAATATATATTTCCTACAAAGTATTTTAATGGACTAGTCTTGCCCCAAATTCAATTCTTAATCCATCAACCTTCAAGATTTAACTATCAATTTATAGGAAAACAAGTCAGAACAATATTTTGAAAGGAACCTCACTCACAGGCAAAATAATCCTAGAATATATGACATCTGAATACATGACATCTAGAACATATAATATACGGTAGACCAGGAAAGAAACTGATAAACAGAAATTTTGTGTGAAGTGCAAGGAATCTAGTGATAGAAGGTGTTAGGAAAACAACAAATGGTACTAGAACACCACAGTTAACTCCAGTTTTTACAGAAGTTGCTCTACATAGCTTGCAAAAGAAAAACCACTTCCATTCAGTTCACTGGCAACATCAGGGAAACAATCAACAAAATTTATGCCGTGGGAAATTCTATAGGACAAATTTAGTTTCTCCAACAAAGAGAGAAAAAAAATAGGAAGAAGCCTATAGATTAAAAGAGATTTTAAAACAAATCATTTAATTGCAATATATGCACCTTATTTAGATTCTGATTCAAACTGTAAGAAAACATTTATGAGACAACTGGGCAAATTTGAATCATAACTTAATATTTGATAAACATTTACTGTTACCGTTTCCAGGTATGAGAACTATGTTATTTGCTTTAAGAATCCCTACATTTCCGAGATATCTACTGATGTATTTTCTGATGAATTAAATGAAATGTCTGCTTTTTTCCCCCTCTCCAAAATATCCAATAGGGCTAAAGGGTAAGGGACATAAATGAAAAAAAAAATTAGTGTTGCGTTGATAGTTGATGAAGTCAGGTGGTGGGTACCTGGAGGTTCTTTTAGAATTTCTAGCATAAGAAGTTAAGGGAAAGTATGGCTGATATGAGATCAAGACTGTAACATACTTATGTACAACCTGAGGATGCTTTTAAAAAGTAGATTTCAGAATATAGACTATAGGTTCTTAAATCATCTCATTTGTGCAAGTGATTAGCACTAAACTGAAATAATATATCCAGATCACCTATGTCTCTGGAGAATGATTTTCGAGACTTGACTAAGCTCCAGAAGCTATGCAAAAAAATAAATTTCGGACAATGGTACAGGGGTAAGTATAACAACATGACTGGGCAAATGAATAAATATTGTCAATTTGCTGCTTTCAAGTCATCATTGGGAATCATGAGAGGTACCTTGAGGAACAAGAAGACAACTCCCTAATCAGCTGATGATGATTCAACAGGCTCTGTTCTGTGGACCAGGAGCAATCTGGTTTGCATATTGAGAGCCTCAGAAAGCCTCAAATGACATTTGCTAGGGGAGATCCCATGAATTACAGGCACTAAAGGTGATGAAATTTTCCTCACATGGGCATCTCTCTGTCTTCTGCTCTAGGTTGTAAAGCATGAGATGGGGATTTATTCATTTAATGATGATCAATGATTTTCCCAGGGAAATTAGCTACTATGTGTTCTTCTAGAAGATTATTGGGCACTAATTTTCTAAGCATTCATCAGTCTGCACACATCCTTGGCTAATGAAATCATTAGTAATTCAGTCACATAGATCTGGACTTTTCTTGACAGAGTTGTTGGTAGACAATAACACAGACCAGATTCTCCAGTGTGGTCAAGAAAACCATCCATCACGGTACTTGCTCTTAATTAAATATAAAGAATAGAGAAGAGAAGGATGTTTGAATTCAGGTGTCTTTCCCACCTATATATGACTTAATAAAGAACCAAAAATTTAGACCTGTCATTTCTCTTTTGAGGTTTAATAATACATGTTTAAATTATTATCCTGAGAGGTAATTAGCTTTCTTATATAATTTATACATTAAGTAGAAAGGTCTTAAATTAATACTGAGAAAATGTTTATCATGAAGTATAATTCACACACACACACACACATACTTGAAATTCTGCAGAAAATGCTTCAACTCACTCCTACATTTACTTTGCAGAGGAAGAAATTCAGTAGGGTAGAGAGTAAAATTGATGATAAGGGATATTTAAGAGCTGAATATTACCAATATGGCTTTTATGGCCCTAAGATCTAGCCTTAGGATAATATAAGCCCTTTAAACACACCATTAAAATCTCTATACAAGTATGTGATCTGTCATTATTATCTGCCAAATTGAAACTTAGCTGACAAAGAAACCAAAAGAGCTAAAGTTGATAAATGAAACTCAAGTACAAAAGAATTAAAGAAATCTTCAAATGTAAACCAGACTAGAGTCTGGGATAAAGGCTCATTGTTTTCAGACTTATGCTCAGATTACTTTCATTACTTGCTATTATATTTATTCTTCTATATATTCTTCTTGCTCTCCTAATGCAGTCAGAGTTGTGCATAGAAGGTTTAATCCAGTTACTGAAAATTGGAAAATAATGAGTTGAGAAAACTGAATGATGAACTAGAATAAAAGAAAAATATTCATTAGTGCCTTTTCATACTCGTCCAAAATAAGGTAAGACAACAGATAAAAATAGGAAGGGACTTACAAAAGAATAATAAGCATTTGGATATTAATTAAAACACTCATTAAAAAGTGGCATTTTTTAAAAATTACCATTTCATGCTTGCAAGCAAATAGTTCCTGAAACAAGGGGGAGGTTGTGGCTTGTAATTTTGTAGTAATTTTATATTCCCACCAGATGGCAGTCTTCCCTGGCTCTTTGCAGCTACCTTCTAGAGTCTAGCTCTTCATTTCTGACAAAGTTGTGATATTACATCTATGTACTCAGTTTAAACATGGGAAATCTGCCAGGACTCTGTGGCTCTGGATTAAATGTCTTTCATTGGAAAAGAGCCTTCCATGGGCAGAGGTTTTTATTTTTTCACGTTAATATGCATATCTTTGGGACAAAGACTATTTACATAAACTCTAGGCTTACGCTGATCACAGTTGGCATCTTTTCTTGATGTTCAAAACTGAAACTGCAAGAGGCTGGTAAATGCACTAGTAAATGTTTCAGAGTATTGCATTTCTTAAAGCAGAGCCAGGTAAAAAGTATTCAAATGCCACCTGTATCTTAAGTATTCTCATCTAATCGCAGCTCTTAGAATATTTACTTCAAACATTTTCATTTTCTTGGCAAAGAGCTGTGTAAATACATTCAATTTTACCTTTTTATGTGTATATCTTGGAGCTGTGTTGACTAATGTGCTAGGCTTGAGTCTTTCTAAGCACATGTGTACAAATATATCATAAATTAATTCCAGAATAAAAAGACTTATCTCATTGATCAGTGATATTTGCATTCAGGAATTATAAGCAATTGAGAATTCATCCACTCCCTGTATTACTAGGAGAAACTTAATGCATTTTCTGACTTAGTTTTAATTTGTACTCCTAACAAATTCTTATCACTGACAAGGATTATTATTAGCAGACTACTTTTTAAATACAGGGATCCATGCAATCCTCGATGCTGTTTAGACTCTGTAGAGGGAGTAGTTGGGAAGATTTTCACAGGATGCCTGTGCAAGGCAAGGGGTGGGGCTTTGGGAAAAGCGTCTTCTCGGACAAGAGTACGATGGTGATGGTGGAGCTCTATCATTTTCACCTCATTTTTTTTCCTTCTAGAAGTACAGAAGAACAAGTCACTCCCAAATGTGAATGAGATGGTAACTTCAAGTCTGCAATTTGATTATTTTGAGCTGTAGCCACTTGAAAAACAGCAAATGCAGAGAGAGACTCTCTGAACTCTCCTTCTCTGCCTAAACATAGCTCCTCCAAAAGGAACTCAATTTTCATAAATCCCCTTCCTGGGAGTTTCATTAACCATAGATTTATTTTTATCATAGGAGAGGAGACTAGAAGGCCAGCAACATTATTAGACAAACTCTGTCACAAACTATTTTATCTTCCATCTATTCTTCTAAGGGCACATTCATCTTTCCTAAAAAATCATTTATTCTCCTTCTGCCCCTCTTTCATTTCTCCATTAAGATGGTAGCAGTATCATTTACAATAGCCAAGACAGGGTACCAAACTACATGTCCATGGACAGATGACTGAACAGAAAAAACTGTGAAATATGTACTCTAGGGAATACCCCTCAGCCATTTAAAAAATTGCAACAGTGCTTTTTGGGACAAAATGGTTGGATCTTGAGGTGATAATGCTAAGTGAAATAAGTCAGAAAATGAAAGCCAGCTACTGTATCGATAGCCTCACTCATTTTTGAAATATAAATAACCAAAGAGGAGAAAACTGGAAAAACAAGACTAATTCTTAGATTTTATAAGTAATAGACTGCTTACCAGAGGTGATGGAGGGGGGAAGAGGGGAGGAGGATGGTTACAGGATTGTGGCCCTACAGCTTTGGTGAAGGGTGAGTGTATGCAGTCGTATGTGGAAGTATGAGCCTGTACTCCCCAAGCTGTACAGTTTTGTAATCTAGTGGCAGATCAATAAAACTTAAAAATATATTTAAAAATAAATTTCACACTAATTTTGAGCTTTAAAAAATGATATTTAAATCTAAATTCTAAAGTTACCTCTCTAGGTTACTCAGTTTCCTGGGGTATCTCCTGTATGTAGGTAAGGTTTATATGTTAAAGAAATTCTTTGTTTTCTTCTTACTAATCTGTATTTTATTAAAGGAGACTCAACCAAGAACTCAGAAGAGTAAAAGAACAAGTATTTTTCTTCCTGTTCATGGCTCACATCTAGGAAAGAAAAGTATAAGCTATTGAACAAAGTTCTGGGTAAGTTCTACCCTGCCATAGATTCTCACTATTTCCCCTTCACCTCTACTTAACACACTGCAGGATGCTGCAGTTCCAGAGAATTTTATTTTTCATATCCATGTAATATAAAGCAACTGCTAGAATTCAGTATAAATTTAAGTTTAAAAAATACTTATTATACAGAACAAAATTCTGCCATCCACAGAGAATGGGAAGGTAATCTAGTTGCCCAATAAAGTAGTAGCATATGTGGATGCAATCACACATAGAAAAGGGAAATGTCTATGGATGGGGAATTTGGGATCAAATTATTTATGTAAGCATTGCAAGAAAGAAAGACCGTAGTATTATACATGCCTGTTGAAAAGAGAAAAAGTTCTACGCTATTTCAAAAATAAAGCATAACAGACTTTTCACATAAAATTAGTTTTCAATTTAACTTCTCTATTTAAAATTCCTAAATCTTTTTCTATACCCTGAAGGAAAAATTCCAGACTACTTTCTATGACCTTTAAGATTATTCCACAACCCCAAGTAATGCTTCCCCTTCTATGCTTTGCTTTTAACTCCCTGATAGGCCTGCATTTGCTGATTTTCCTACTGTATAGTGTGCTCTTGACAGTTTTTCTGCTTCCTCCTTTTGAAATTTTCAGTGACTCCTCAATACATGTGTGATGAATTAATCAATTAAGTAACTCATGGTTGATTTTCTGACAAGGCTGTTTCTGTGTAATTCTAATGTACATGGGGAATATATGCCTATTCATTTTTCCTTGGTAAGCCCTGGGCAATCTGTATATTGTTTAGTTTCCTAGGGCTGCTATAGCAAATTATTAGAAACCGAGTGGCTTAAAAGAGCAGAAATCTATTGTCTAACAATTCAGAAGTTTGAAATCAAGTGTCAGCAGGGCCCTATTCTCTGCAGAGGCTCTAGGGTAGAAACTTTTTTTCCTCTTTCAATTGCTGTTAGATATTGACATTCCTCGGTGTTCCTTGGCTGATGGCTGCATCATTCCAATCTCTGCCTCCATCTTCACATTGCCTTTTTCCCTGCTTTATGTGCCCAACCTCCCACATCCTCTTTCTTATATGATATATATGAAGGTGTTTAGGGCGTGCCCACTAAGCAGAATAAGTTCCCTCAAAATCTTTAACTAATCACATGATAGCCATGTAAGGACATATTCTTTTGCCTTTATATAAAGTGATACTCAAATTTTCTGAAGATTTTGATGGAGACATCTGTTTAGGAGCTACATGTAGTCCTTGCAACCTGAGAGCAAATATCAATAATTAACTCTATGAGAACAGAGTCCAAACTAGGTCCATAGTATCTATCATCAACATTGCGTTTTTTTGGTTAGACCTAAACCCAGGTTTATTGCTATTGCTAAATGAACTACCAATAAAGTAACACTTAGAGAATAAGAGGATGCAGGAAATATTAGTAAGGAAGACCCTGGAAATAAAAGGATAGCTCAGTAGACAGCCTCTTCAGTACACTCTGGCCCTGCATATTGGATTGACCAAAGCTATTGACATCTGGGGACCTCAAACACATGCAGTCCAGGAAGAAGCATTTGGGAGCTGCATCTAAAATGTGAATAAGAAGCTCAATGAAAGCTTAACTTTCATTACCAAGGATCAAAGGAGTTGAGAGTGCAGAAGGGAGCAAACTGGAGGGCAAAAATAAATGAAAATTACTTTCAATCGCCACCAAGAGCTAAGAATAAAGAAAAAAACAACCAGTAGGAGGGAGGAGGTGGCATGTGAAACAGCTAGAGATTGGGAAGTCTACTTAAATGCAATGAACTTAACAAGTTGTTCCAAATATATAAATTGAAGCAAGGTTTTGTATGATTCTGCAATCTGTCATTTTCTCAATATTCTCATAATTTAGATTCCATTATACTTTCAGTTAAAACACAAAGTGGTTTTTAATATCCTTAGTCTAGGAGCTCACAATCAGCTGGTGTGCATTAGTACTGACAGACCAGATTCCATTCCCAGCAAGGCATGTTCAGAATGGTCAGTGCTCATTTTGGTGTTTCCAGTATCATCTCTAATTGTATGCGTGCATGTGAAGAAAGGGCTAAAAAACAGCCATGGAGAAGGGATCCCAGAAACTTGAGCAGAGGTTATCTTTTGATACCCAGAAAAAGACATAGGAACATAATTAGACCTTTGGCAAGAGGAAATTAATTTTTTTCTGCTCATGGGCAGATGGAACTATTTTATCACAAAGGGCATCTAAAACCATTTAAAATACCGATGAATATTTTCTCCCAATCAGTAGGGTGTTGTACCTGCACCCCTATATTTATTGCAGTGATATTTACTATAGGTAAGATATGGAAACAACCTAAATGCCCAAAAATAAATGACTGGATCAAGAAGATGAGGTACATATACATAATGGAATACTATTCAGCAATCAAAAAGGTAAATTCATGCCAGCAACCTGGATGGAGCTAGAAAGGATTATGCTCAGCGAAATAAGGTAGAAGGAAGAAAAATAGCAGATGGTTTCACTTATAGGAGGAATAACCAAATAAGGGATCAAAAAAATGACAACAACAATAAAAATAAATAGATAGATAGATAGATAGATAAATAGCAGGAAACTATAAATCAGAGACAGTCTGCAGGGGAGGGGGAGCGTTCCTTGATCCCAAGGTATCAAACAGGGGAGGGAAGAGCCCAAGGAACTATGGTGATTGATCATAGGTGAATTGGTGGTGGTAATTTTATGGGGACTACAGCTGAGAGGAGAAAGTATACACTGTACAAAAATGAATAATGATGTTTTATATATATATATATATATATGATGCTATATATATGTTTATATATTTTTATATGTATGTTTATATGTATGTATATGTATATATGTGTGTGCACATATATATGTTTATATATGTATATATGTGTGTGCACATATATATGCACACACATATATATACATATATATAAACATATATATATGTATATATATATAAGTTATAAAATACCCATGAAATAAGGTGCTAGAAATTCAACACCTTCAGAACCCACAAAGCAGGGCTTAAAACAGATAGCAGAAAAAGGTTAGGACCTTATTTGTGATTGATTCCAGGGTTCAATTTTCCTATTTCTAATTATGATCTGATAAATTAGAGTATCTTGTCAAATGAGTATTTTTGAAGTTGGGAAACAATAGTGGATTTGTATGTTGCTAAAACTATTAGATATAACGTTTAAACTGTTCATAGTCATAGCCCAATAATTTTTTGTGGGAACAAAAATGATAAATATGTCCATTTTAATCAAATTCAATTGCATAGCTAATCTAATTGCTTTTCCCAAAATTGGTCTAATTGATCTAAAATATCCCAGTGACTGTAGATAAGACCAGCTTCATTTTGCTGAGTTGCTATAGAAAGATATGAGAGTATAAACAAACTTGACTGTGTTTTTTTCCTTTTGCTATCTGAAAATAAAACTAGTATGTGGTTACAAATAGCTGTGAAGAGGAAAGAATTTATTTATTGAAGCAATCTGTGATGGACATAGCATTACAACTGAGAGAGCATTTATGACTTCAGGATACAAACTATAAACCATTAACTGCAATGTCTTTTTAAAGAAAAAAAGATGTAAGAATTTGGGGGAGGGAGTGAGCATTACACACACACACACACACACACACACACACACACACACACATATATAAACATAATGTTATATATTACCAGTAAGTTTTCTAACTAAAATTCAAATACTTTTAGGAAATCTTTACATGTAATCATGTTTGAAAATATCTCCACCTCTCTCTCCCTCCTATCATGTGTACAGTGAGACATTTTGCAAAGTGCTTGCTATCTCACACATGAAATGTACTTAAATTTTATAGATACTATATATGAGAAACCAATAAAGCCCCACAAATACTGCAGCTCTGTAAGAAATTCAGTTTTAAATCTGCAAACATACTATTCAATTTTACTATTTCTCCACAAACATGTGGTTAATAGACACAGAAGCAGCATAACAGTCTACAATACATAAATTATAGACATGTGGGTAAGCTTTCCATTTCCTTCAAAATTTCTACCCAATTTTCTGGTGCTTTTCCAGTAGTTATAAGGGTCAAATAATGATCTAGATCTCATTTAATGTGAAATTATCATTTTTATTTCCTTTGGGGTTTATTCTCATTTTTAAAACTGCTTATAGGATAGCATTGTTTTATGATGCTTATCAAATTTCATTTGCAATATTATAGACTTAGAATCATAGAGGGAAGAAGAATCTGCCAGACATATTAAGCACTCTATTCCATAACAAAATAAAGATGCAAAATGGAGTGAACAAGGAGAATGAGCCAGCTAAGAATATACAAGAGTTCTACAATAAACTCTTTAGGGTTGAAACACACAAAAATCGAGAGGCACAACAGAAAATGTTCAACTAAGAATTTTGAAACTTTGATTTTATGACCAGCCTGATTCCCTAAATGAGTGGTGGAAATTATTTATATTTATTCTGCTTTTCAGTTAACCTTTTATTACAACAAATTATTCTCATAACAGAACAGATCTTCTAATCAAATTCTTAATCTGCAAATGGGATAATAGCTACTGGCTGGCCAGGATAATGGGTCAAGTTTACATGAGGCTGTTCAGACTAGATTGAAGACAGAAAGAATCTTCAAAATTCAGATACTCTTTCATCAGGTAACAGATGATCTACAAGAAAATAACAACAAACTGGTACCAGTAAAAAATGACAAAAGAAGTAGTTACTGCAGAATGAACAAATGATAACAATTTTAATAAGTTCTTTGCAGGACATCCCTACATGGAATATAGGGGAAAGAGAAGGAAATAGACCACTGTGGAAAACAATATGGTGGTTCTTAAAGAAATTAAGTATAGAATTACCATATGATCCATTTATACAACTTTTGGATATATATTCAAAAGAATTAAGAACAGGAACTTAAGTAGATATTTGTATTCCAATGTTATCAGCAATATTATTCACAATAGCCAAAGGTGGAAGCAACCTAATTGTTCATTGACAGATGAATGGCACATCGAAACATGAAATATTGCATGGAAGTATACTACTTAGACTTCAAAAGGAATAACATTCTGACACATGCGACAGGATGGATAAACCTTGATGACATCAAGCTAAATGAAATAAGCAAGCATAAAAGGATAAATATTGTATGATTCCACTTAAATGAGGTAACTAGACTAGTCAAATTCAAGGAGAAAGTGACTAGAATGGTGGTTTCCAGGTTCTGGTTGGAGGAGTGATTAGGGAGTTATTGTTAAATGGGTATAAAGTTTCAGTTTAGGGAAATAAAAAATTTCCAGAGATGAATAATGGAAATATCCTTAATATCATTGAACTAAACACATAAATACTGATAAAGATAGTAAATTTACATTAATTTTACTACATTAAAAAAGATATATTTCTTCCTGGGTTTTACAAACATCATTTATTAAAAAGGTGAACATATCAAAGAACAAATAATTTTTGAAATAATATGTGGCATGTCCAGGATCAGATGGTTTCACAAATGAATTCTACCAAACATTCAGAAACGAAACAGTCCCTATATTACACAAACTCTTTCAAAAAATCGAGAAGGAAGGAGTACTACCAAACACATTCTATGAAGCAAATATTACTCTAATACCAAAACCAGACGAAGAGAACACAAAAAAGGAAAACTACAGACCAATCTCCCTAATGAATACTGATGCAAAAATATTTAATAAAATCTTGGCCAATAGGATCCAACAATGCATCCATAAGATAATACACCACGACCAAGTGGGATTTATCCCAGGGGCACAAGGATGGTTCAACATCCAAAAATCAATCAATGTAATCCAACACATCAACAAAAAGAAAAATAAAGACCATATGATCATATCAATAGATGCTGAGAAAGCATTTGACAAAGTACAACACCCATTTATGATAAAAGCCCTTGAAATTCTTGGGATAGAAGGAACATACCTCAACATAATAAAAGCCATATATGACAAACCCATGGCCAATATTATCCTCAATGGTGAGAAGCTGAAGGCCTTTCCCCTAAGATCAGGCACAAGGCAAGGATGTCCACTCTCACCATTACTTTTCAATATAATACTGGAAGTTGCTAGCCAGAGCAATTAGACAAGAGAAAGACATTCAAGGGATCCAAATAGGAACGAAAGAAATTAAACTGTCTCTATTTGCAGACAATATGATAATATATATACAAAACCCTAAAAACTCCATAGAAAAACTACTCAAAATAATAGACCAGTTCAGTAAAGTAGCAAGATACAAAATCAACGCACAAAAGTCAGTAGCATTCCTCTATGCAAACACCCAATCTGAAGAAGAAGAAATTAAGAAATCCATCCCCTTCAAAATCGAAACCCAAAAATTCAAATATCTGGGAATAAATCTAACAAAAGACATAAAGGACTTACACAAAGAAAACTACAAAACTCTGTTGAAAGAAATAGAAGAAGACACAAGAAGATGGAAAGGCATCCCTTGTTCATGGATTGGAAGGATTAACATTATCAAAATGGCCATCCTACCAAAAGCAATTTACAGATTTAATGCTATTCCAATAAAAATCTCAATGACATTCTTCAAAGAAATAGATCGACTACTGATGAAATTCATATGGAACCACAAAAAACCTCGCATAACTAAAGCCTTACTAACTAAAAAGAAAGAAAATTGAGTGAGACACTCAGCGGGGGGGGCGGCAGGGAGGATAAGGGCACAAAATGGAATAGAAAAGAACACAAGGGATCATGGAGATGGATCACGGGTGAATTGGTGGTGGGCTACCCAAGGGGAATACAAAATGTAAAAGACATAAATAACAATAAAAACAAAAAAATAAAAAAATAAATAAAATATGTGGCAAGTGAAAAGAGGGTTCAGTAGAGAAAGAGGAGAAAGTGACTTATTCTTTTGAGAAGGTCAATAAGCTATTAAGTTGCCCAGAGAAGAGTAAAAGGTAAAAAAAACACCCTTAGGTAACTATCTGCTCCAGGGTAAAATAATGGTGTCTTAGCTCTGGGGATAGTTTTGCATTAAAGCCTCTTAACTTCTTTACCAGTGGGCTGCTAATTTTCTGGACACCAAACACTCTAGATATTAAGTTTAAGCGTATGAAAATGTCACCCTCAATTATTCTCCCACTCGAAGCCAAATTAGATGAAAAATTCTACTTGGCTTTTAGAAAATCATGGATGTGAATGAAGGAAAGAAGTTCATGTTAGAAATATCCTTAGGTGTTTAAGAGGAGTTAAAGAATGAGATCTGGAAAAAAGAGTAGGGCAGAATTGTAATGTTCAGAAGATGTGCTATTCAGGCCCAAAATGTAATGAGGATGGAATACAAAAGATTTCTTAAGAAAAGTCTCTTGAGAAAGATATACAAGTGTTTCTTAGTTGCTATGGTATTAGCTTTGTGGGCAGGTGCTGAATTCAAACAAAGCTACAGATGTCTTATTGTAACCAGGCTTGGCATATGTGATGATGAAGATGATGATTAACTCAATTCCTTTCATAAATCACAAATCTTTTTTTTTTAAGATTTATTTATTTATTTATTTATTTTTATTTATACATACAAGCTGGGGTATAAGCCAGAGCTGTGGGGCGGTGAGAGGGTTCACCAGAGACAGAGCAGGGAGCAGAACAGGCAGATCAGAAATACATTGCTGAGGGGAGCAGCGGGCGAGGCAGGAGAGGTCTGCCGCGCCATGTGGGATTCTCCCCGGCCGGGCATCGAACTCGCGTCGCCGCTGCCGACAGCTCCGCAGCGCAGCGCTTAACCGCTGAGCCACCGGGGAGGCCCCATAAATCACAAATCTTAACACAAATTTCTTAGGTACTCAATGTATCATAAAAACAGGTCTTTTGTATGGAATAGGTTCTGATGAAAACAATATATAGATAGTGAAAAGCAATTTTATGTTTTTCAGTATTATTCTAGTCATATCTATATTGCCTCCAGGTGTTTCCTTAGGTGAAAGAACAACAGCTCACCAAACAATATAACATGTTACCCTTTCAAAATTGCTTTTGGCTCAGGGGGAAAAAAAAATACTAACCAAATAGTAAAGACAAGTAACCAAGACCTGAACGTAAAACTTATTAAAACATTGAAATGGACCAACTTCCCAATACCTGATAACAAGTACAATGATTGGAGTTGCCTCTGAAACTCTCTTCTCCAAGCAAGTAAGTAGTCTCCAATAAGTCACAGAAACTGCAAACGTCTTTGTTGGGTTTGTCAGAATTATCTAGTCACTAAGTTCAGGCAGTTAGAGGGGTTGGTTCTTTGGAAATATTCAGTGGAAATAAAATTTTCCTTTAGTAAATTCTTCTTGCTCCTTCTCCTTTTTCAATTCCCCAACTCTCTTTAACGTATTTATGCTGCCCTAGGCCCTCCAGACTATCTCAAACATACAACGGCAAGGCATAAGAGGAAAAAGACTAACAAAGAAATGAAACACAGTGGAACTTATGTCAGGATGGCTCCTGAACTTTAGAAATATTTAAACAGAATCCTCTATCTTCTCAAAGAGTCAGCCAAGGTGACCAAAACAGCACTGTTCCATATATCTAACTTGGGAGAGTTTAAATTATTCTTCAACCTTTATTGAAGTAATTTGAAAATACATATCAAGGTCTTTAAATATTATTATACCGTTGGCCAATAATTCTACTTATGGGAAATATGTCTAAGTACATAATCTTAAATATAAAATGTTTTATAGAGAAAAATGAGAAATAATCACAGAAATGACAATCAAAATCCCAAGTAATGCTGAATAACTAGGGGACTATGAATCCATAAGAGTTATAAAACCATTTGAAAAAGATGATCTACAAATTTTTGCTGTAATTTTATATTAAAAAGCAAATAGTTCAGGTAGGTTATCTCTTATGTTCATTCCAGCACTATTTACAATGGCTAAGATATGGAAACAACTTAAATGGCCAAAAACAGATGACTGGATCAAGAAGATGTAGTATATGCACACAGTGGAATGCTACTCAGCAAGCAGAAAACATAAACTCATGCCATTCTCAGCAACGTGGGTGGAGCCGGAAGGGATCATGCTCAGTGAAGTAAGTCAGAAAGAAAAAGAAAAATATCAGATGATTTCACTTTTAAGAGATACATAGGGAAACTAAACAAGGGGTAGGAAAAGAAAAAAAAGAGAGACAAAACTAGCAGGCGAACTACAAATTGGAGACATACAGCAAGGGAGGAGGAGGGAGAGGGATCCAAACAGCGGGGCAAAGCACAGGAGTCAATGGTGAGAGTTTGTATGTGACTTGGTGGTGGGAATTTTATGGGGACTACACCTGAGAGAAAAAATCAAACATTATACAAAAATGAGCAATGAAGTGAAAAAATATATATATGTATATATATTTAAATATATTTAATAAAAATTTAAACAATAAATAAAAAGCAAATAGTGCAGATAGGTTATAAAATGTATCTGCACTGCTGTATTAACCTACAAGTTCTGGTCAGTTGATATGAATATGTTAGTATTTTATCCTGCAGGTAGATTTGGAACCTAAATTTAATTTAACATTTTCAACTATGTTAAAAAAAGTTTTAAACTTTTTGTCTAGAACTGTTCTCCCATATTTATAAACACAGATAGAATTCTCAGAGTGTCTGTACTACTAGATTAAGATTTAAAAGCATAAAATGCCTAATGAATGTGCACATTTAGAACATTGAAACTGTTTCAAATTCATTTTATATCAATTTATATTTCTGTATTTCTCCTCAAGTTATTCTTTTTAC
Organism: Scalopus aquaticus; assembly: GCA_004024925.1. Lineage (NCBI taxonomy): Eukaryota > Metazoa > Chordata > Mammalia > Eulipotyphla > Talpidae > Scalopus > Scalopus aquaticus. The sequence goes on from PVIJ01000771.1 coordinate 233,567, forward strand.
TATATTCTACTTCTAAGGAATAACATTCTATTAAATATCATTAAACTAGGTTACATGTGAAAGAAAATCCAAATAATTAATGGCTCAACAGATTTTTGTTTCTTTTTCATACAGATGTACAGAGGTAAGCTGTACAAAGTTGGTGTGAATTGAACAGTGTCAGAGAAGCAGCCACCCCCTCCACCCTTCCTCCACCCACCCCTCCCTCCCCTAACAGCCTCAGAATACTACTTCATCTTCATGAGTAGCTCCACAGTTAATCCACCTCCACCTCCCACTTTAGAGACACTTCTTGGAATTTACATATGCTATTTCATGCATATATCTCACTGTTTGGAAAAGACAGTGTTTATATTGACAGCCATATCCTAAAAAATCAAGAATTCTATATACAATAGAAGTATAGGAAACAATTATAAGACAATTAGCAATCTACCAAATATGTCTGACTCATGTTTTTATAGTACCTAGCATAGTGTTTTGCACAGAATGGGACAAAATAAACAAGAAATAATTTATTGATAGCACTTTTAAAATTTAATTCAACTGATGTGAACTTATTCAGTCACAAATTTGGGAATATGATCTAGAAGTCCCAATCCCATTCTTTCATGTTAGGCAATAAATCAAAAATACACTAAAATATTTAACAACAAATATGCACTGCTTATTAAAATATCATCTTCATAGTAAAAATTTGGGAAATTAAGTGACCAACAATATGGGACTAATTATGTAAATGACTATGCATATCCATAAAATAAAATATTATGCATGGAAAATGTTGGCTTTATAGTATATTAATTAGAAAAAGTTGATTAGAAATCATGCTGAACAGAAAAAAAAGAAACTGAAAGTATGAAAATTATGATGGTAATTAAGAACTGAATTATAGTCCATTTTATGTTCATATTGTTTTTTTTTTCTTTTTCAAAATATTTCTCTCCAAAAAGCATTTTTGCACAACAGACCGTTAGTATAAAGTTATTTCTAAAATCATAGTGGGAGAAGTAATATCAGCATCAAAAAAGGGCTGGCGCTAATAATTCACACTAAATACTCTTCATACTCTGTCAATGACAATTGAGGAGCACAAGAAAACCCCATGTTATTGTTATTTTTTTCTTTAAAAGTATGTTTTCCACTCCCCTCTGATTCTCTCTTAGCTCTTTCTTTTAATCAGACAGGGCCTTCAACCCCCGACACACACACACACACACACACACACACACACACACACACTTGCACAAAAACAACTTAAAAATAAATGGAGAAATAATGAAAACAAACTTCCAGGGGAACCATAGAACTGTTTAACTGAAAATGGTCTCAACAACTTCTTAAAAGTCATATTATGAAGACAGCACATTCAAGAAGATACGCGATTTTTCTGCTGGTGTGTTCCAGAATTAGCTATGCTGCTGAGTCGCGCTAATGACGGACAGTAGGTCTATAATCTTGCCTCTGTTGGGTACGTTATATTCTTTTGGAATTATTCATATGATGAATCAGCTTTATCAATAGACATTCTAAAGATCTGATGATAAAATGGAGAAACTGTGGATAGTGCCCACTAATATGTATCAAGAATTTTAATCTCAGTTCTGTTACTACTGCTATAAAATCTTGGGAAAGTCACAATTTCTCAGAAGCTTGGTTTCTAAGTTAACTTGCAATAATGTATTTATGAAATATTTATATGCTTTGTTAAACTGAAATTTGATATTCATACCTCAAATGATTTCATACTGAAAGCAACTCCGGATTGAAAGTCAAGAGAGTTAGCTGTACATTCTCAGTTCCACTCCTAACTTTGTAAGCTAGAAAGTGTATTAGGAGATAAGAACATATTTGTAAGTGAAAGTGAGGGATAAAATGAACAAGGTTGTTCAGTTTAACATTCCATGATTTTTTGAGATGACCTTTCTAACACTTTTATATACCAAAATAAGCCTTAGGCAAAAATCTTACATGTAAAACTTGATCCAGCCCTGAGGACACTATGCCTTCCTGAACCTCACACTCAGGGTGAAAGCTGTTCTTCCTTTACCTGGAAAAGCATGTAATTATTCAGTCGATGCCGCTCACAGTGTGGGCAGCTTCTTTAGTATCCATAGCTCAAATATGACAAGAACAGAAAGACATGTGGTGATTATAAACTTAACTGGAAGCAAACAACTGAAAATAGTTATTCAAACTCCAGGATGATCCCATGTCGTTAGCAGGGAAAAAAGAACTCACGAAACTAGATATGAACCACTGCATATCAGCAGCTTTGAAAGATCTGAAACAAAAGAATGATTCATATTTATATATAAAAAGGCTCTATCACATTTTCAATTCTCCCTTAGGATTTTTACTTCAGGTGCCATATGCCTTCAAAGACAGTAGCATCACTAACATAAAGGTGAGTCTGAAGCACACTCTATGAGAGGGCCAGGGACTTTTAGAGAATATGTGATCAGAGGTTAAGACTCCAATTAAGTAATCTTATTCGATAAGACCCTGACAAAGCATTACTGGGCCATGGGTTAAATGTTTCTGAACCTTACTAGATTGAAGATCAAGTCGATGTCATAAAATAGGCCTTATTCCCTGGGTGTATAGCGGAACTGGAAGTTTATTAGAGCATAATACATCATGGAGAATTGCAGCCAGCTCCATTGACCACAATAACACCATATTGTGGGTTTTACAGAATATAGGAATATATTTTGTGTTTTGAGTAGACTGAGGTATTAATAAAAATATATTTTGCTAGATCATTTCCAGGACAGTAATAAAATCCCATTCCTCACCTCAGTCCCTTTCTTTATAGAATGGGGGCACTATCTCTTAGTACATTTAGAAACACTTATTGGAAAAGTCCTAAACCAAGTGTCAATGGCTTTATATAATCATTTATATTATGGGGAATTGCCACCCTTCTGTCCAGGTCTTAGTCAATTGATTCGATTGGACCTGGGTTGAAATAATAGCAAGTTGTCCTGGCAATGAAGAAGAATATCACTGTTGTCTTTTTCTAAGTAATAGCATATCCTGATCCCTTTTAGCATAGTCTGAAAAGATTTTCTCTCTTAAGTGGGAGAAAAACAAGGAAATAGTATGGCTTCTATGTCATTCTGTTGATTCAGGTGTAATTTTTGTGTGAAAGCTTTGGCTTACTTGGAAAGTTTCCCTTCATATATTGTACATACAAGAAAGGATTTTATTTTTCTGTGTGCCTCATAGAGTATTTTGAATGGTCAGTCGAAAAAGAAAACAACTGATAAATTATAAAAACAATTTAATTCCTAGGAGGAAGCATTTGATTTTATCACTCACATGTGTCAGAGATGATGACATGTAACTTTGATATTTTCAGTGTCAGCAGTAAGATGTTCTTTCTCCCATCAAGACTCAAGTCATAAGATGATCCCCACAGTATATACTGGGCAGTAAGAGAGCAAATGGTCATTGTATTGGGGATTTTTATACAGTTCTAACACTCTGAGACATTAACTCTGGGCCCTCATTTTATTGCAAATATAAAGATTATTGCATATATGTTTCTACACCTACCTCATTGTCTTGTTAAATCCATTATTCACACTAAAAAAGAAGCAACAAAAAAAAAAAAGCCTCCATTACATTTACTCTTTCTAAAAGACCTCCTTAAAAGATTATAGGACAGCTTGTTACTTTGGTGCTGAATTATTTAAAGAAAAGTCTTCCTCCACTGCTTTTCAAGGTGTCTTTCCTCTGAAACTGCCAGTAACTACAAAACACATGTCTTCCAGGAATATATAATGATACAAAACTATATCTGGCATTAGCAGCAGCATCACCAACTACACTTAGGCAACACAACTTGAGGTTACAGCACATAGTAGGCATTTGACTCCCTAAAAAAAACAACACAAGTACTTTGCAAATTAAATATTATAATGGACTGGTTAGTTTAACTTCCCAGTCTAAGCAAGTTTTTGGACTTTACTAACACATTAACAGATACATGTCAACAAGCAAAACTATGAGGTTTCCAACAAAATGGTTAAAATTTCATGTTCTTATCTAATATATATATATATTTTCCAACATCCTAAAAAATGCTGAAACAAATTATTTGTAGTGTTAATATATCATTTTCTAAGTTTTTTTTTACATTTTGGTATCAAATTAACTTAAAATTGTGTGTTATATAAAAATTATCCACAAATAGCAGATAATCAGCAACATTGTAACCCTATGTGTCATGTTAACCAATCTGTATTCCATATTAACTCAAGCAAGTAGAGAAAACAATGCACAATATGCAATCAAGGCATGTCATTAAAAGCCCCTTTTTTTAAAAAAAAAAAGATAGGCTTTACCATCATCTTCAAAAATTAGGAATTTCATTCCTATTCTGTTCAGTTTCCTAAAATCTGTATGTAAAAATATCAATATACAAACAAGTACTCATTTGTAAGATTTTGCAAGGACAGGTCCTCCGTGGTGGTGCAACAGGTTAAGCACAGCACTATGAAGCTATCCAGAGCCACTGCAGCACGACGAGTTAGATCCCTGGCCAGGGAGATTCCCAGATGGTGCAGCAGACCTCTCCTGCCTCACCAGGTTGCTCCCCTCAGCCATGTACTTCAGTCGATCTGCCTGTTCTGCTCCCCATTCTGTCTCTGGTGAATCTTCTCACCACTCCATACCTCTGGGCTGCACCCCAGCTTGTATGCATAAATAAATAAATCTTTTTAAAAAAGATTTTGCAAGGACAATTGTATAGAGCTGCTGATGGGTTTAAAAGGTACCACACAGGGCCACCCCGGTGGCGCAGCGGATGAGCGCTGTGCTGTGGAGCTGTCGACAGTGGCGACGCGAGTTCGACACCCTGCCGGGGAGAATCCCACATGGCGTGGCAGACCTCTCCTGCCTCGCCCGCTGCTCCCCTCAGCAGTGTATTTCTGATCTGCCTGTTCTGCTCCCCACTCTGTCTCTGGTGAACCCTCTCGCCGCCCCACACCTCTGGCCTGTACCCCAGCTTGTATGTACAAATAAAAAATGAATCTTTAAAAAAAAAAAAAAAAGGTACCACACAACATCTCAGTAACTTGCAGATCAATAACACAAATGCAACTATAAAATCATGGACATGTTTTACTATACTATGGTTATACTAATCAATGTCACTTTTACAATTAACACAAAGATGAAAACAATTGTAGGACATTCTCTTATAGAGTAGGTATATGAAACCAAATTCAATATTACTCAAGCTTGCCACATGTGTATTACTTCTAACGACTACTTTTGACAAGAGGATAATAAAAATAAAGAGATAAGAGTGATCAGTATAGAAAACATTTCAGGAAGCATTTGACATTTTTAAATTAAGCCTGTTCCTTTTTCTTAAATGAAGTATTTTGCATTTTCCTCTACCTCCTCTGTCACTCAACTGCACCCTCTAGATATTTTTCACTAATTATTAAGTATTTTTATAATATGATAGTTTATTTAGCTAAAGAGATAAAACCCAGAGTGACAGTGAATTTTCTAGTATTTTAACATACTAGTCAAATTAATTCTAAAAGTGAGTTTTATCAGAGTGGTTCATTGTTTGACTTTTATGAGGGAATAGTAATGCAACATTGAGCTCGAAAATGTACCTGCTCTGTGATCTAATTATCCTAATAGAAAATGCTAGCATAATTAATCGTGTTTTTTTTCTTTCTAAGTGGACAACATGAGTTTTCGATTCAGACATTTTGTCATTAAAATGTTTGTCAATTTGTGATTTTTGTGGCAAAAATAAAAAAAATCATCACCTTCTTTTAGAAAGGAAAAGCAGGAAATCAAAAATATTTTTTGTGCAAGAAATAATATATTCTTTTATTCTATAATAGAATTTTCCAATGAAACTTTCTGTGATGAGAAGAATGTTCTATACCTGTGCTACCCATTACACTAGCCAGTGGTCACATATGGCTACTGGTCATTTGAAATATGACCTACTGCATTAAAGAAATAAATTTTTAAGTTTTGCTAATTTAAATTTAAATAGTCCCATATAACATGGTCCCACATGGCCATATTAGCCATATGTATGTTGCAATATATTACTGGTTTCTACAATTATTGTTGGAATTACTCATGATAAGGCTGTCTTGAATAATATATATAAATTTGTTCATGAAAGTTAAAAATATACTAAAATCATGATAATCTCTAAAGTCACTAACATGTTAAATACATTAAAAAAATCAATTCACTCGGATCTGCTTATTATTATTAAACTTTTACACCATAACAGTTCTGTTGTGTTAAACTACATTAATCAATTAATTATAGTGATAGGTAAATTTTGAGGTTTGCTTAGTCATCAGTCATAATTATGTAGGCACATGACACTCAAAATTAAATCTCTAACTATAATATCTTCCCTAATCACTGAAATTATATACATAATATATATTCAGCTACTCTCCAACAGGTAAAGTTTATATCCAAAGGGCACTTCAATTCAACATACCCAAAACTTTATTCCTCCCAAACTCCTCAAACATGTTTACTTACAATTTTCTACACCTCAGCAAATAAAAAAATCCTTTCTCCAACAGCTCAGGTTAATAACTTTGAAGCCATCCTTGAGTCTTTGTCTTCTATACATTCATCATTGAATTATTATGGATCCATCTTTACATACATACAGCATCTAAACACTTCTCATCATATTCCTCCCTATATTCCCTGTTTAAGCTACTATTATCTCTTCCCAGAATTACTTAAATGACTTCTTTGCAAGGTGTTTTTAAATTTACCTTTATCATTTATAATCTTTTCTTCATAAAACATCTCAAGTTATCATTTAGAATGTAAATTATGTTATACCCTCATTCAAAACCCTCTGTTGGCATCCTATCTATTCAGAATAGAAATTCAGAGTTCCAGAGTATTTATCATTGCCTATATGATCTAGTTCCCTGCTAACTCTCAGATCTAATATCCTACCACTTATCTCTACTCCAGCCACAAGAACTTAATTATCCCAACGTGTTTGCACTGTCAATTCCCTCTGCCTCTGTCTGTTCTTCCCCAAGAAGTAGGCATGACTTCATTGCTTACTTCATTCCCTAGCCACCCTAATTAATTTAAATAGTTGTCTCTATTCCCATTACTTTACTATCTAAACAGTGTTCAATACTTATTAGGTACTGAAAATTATATTCAGCCTGAAAAATTTGCATTGACCTCACTTGTATTTATCATTTATCATCACCTCTGCTGAATTTGCTCTTCTTGCTGTCATTGCTCTAAGTTCTAGGCTAAATAAGTACAAGATATTCAGTGTTGTCCAACAAAATACTTTAAGAAAAAAGAAAACCTAATCATCTCTTTATCTGAACTAAAAAAAAGATATAAAGAACCTCCAATAACTAGTAATTATAGTCTTGCATAAATATGAAATATCTGAATTGAAGGAGGTGGGACTAAAGGTAAGGAGGTACTTTGACATTCAACACCAATCTGGTTTATTTCTTTTACCTATGAATTTGACTTTTAAGAATTTGAGAATGAAAATAATTTACCTGATTTCCATGAATAACTTAAACAGGGAAAATCCATTTAGAAGGGAAAAGAAGAGCATTATTGTTTTAAGTATACTCACTGAAGAACTCTCAAGGTGATTGAAATATTCCTCGTACTTGATATGAATCACATAGTGCTTCATAGTTTACAAAATGTTTTCATATATATCATCTCATTGAATAATAAAAATCAAGATTTGTATTATGATTGTGACAGGATTAACTAATTAACACAATCCTACAAAAAAAGTTATTTTGAATACCATAAAGAATTGAGAGTTTTGTGAGGCAGGTGTTTCTGAACCACATCGGCATCTGTGTAAGAGTAGGTTATTATTATAAGTAATTTAGAAACAAAACCGAAATAAGACATTTGTCCTAGTTTTGCTATTTTCCCTACCTATTCTGACCCATAAGAAATTATCTTATCCCCCTTCCAAATGATTGAAAATACATAATTAGATATGACTTCCTAAAATTTATTCTCTTTATATATACGTGTGTGTGTGTGTGTGTGTGTGTGTGTGTGTGTGTGTGTGTGTGTAGAGGGAGAGAGGGAGAGTGGGAGGGGGAAAGAGGGGGGGGAGAGAGAGAGAAAGAGAGAGAGAGAGAGATCTGTGGATCTGTGCAAACCAACATATAATTACTAGCTATATGTGGTTATTGAACACTTGAAATGTGGCTAGTCTGAAATGAGAGGTAAGTTTAATTTGCGTAATATATTCTTAAAATTTAAAGACTAGAAACAGTTGTTCAATCATTTTAGATTGATAACATGTAAATCCATGATCAATAATATTTTGCAAATAATGGGCTAAAGCATAAAAATCAAACTAATTTAACCTTGAATTTTGCTTTTTGATGTGGTTACCAGGAAATTGCATATTTTTAAATATGCACTCACATTTGTGGTTCCCACTGACAGATAATTCTGAGAGGGAACATATTAGAAGAAACTTCTACATTATTGAAAGCTCATTTACTTGGATTTAATTAAAGAGGAGAGAAATGAGAGTACAAAGGTATCTATACTAGTATAGAAAGAGACATGTGCACAATAAAAAAAATTGTTTCCTAAGACTGGCTGACAGAGACATTTATGAATGATAACATTTATGAATGGTAATATTTTCTGAGTGCTTGCCATGTGCCTTGCATTGTACATGCTTTATCTCACACTTATTGTTCCTAAGAGCCCTCTAATACTGGGGAAAATCAGGACAAACATCATTTTATGTACACTTATTCAGGTTTTTTTGCCCCAAAAAATTGCTTGTTTTTTTCATTTAGTTGACATTTGCAAATGTGGAGGGGTGTGTGTGTGTTTTCACTACAGTAGCTTCCCTTTAATGTTGGCATAGAATTGATACTCAAGAAACACTAAGCCACTATAAAGTAAAAATGGTTATGAAATGTGTGCATGCAAGAGAATCCTGTGATTAGTAAGATTAAAATATAAACTGTTTAGTAAGTGTATAAAGTGTATCAGAGGCAGAGAAAGCCTGAATGGGATATTAGTTAACCATTGCGTCCCTGTATCTATACATTGACTATTTAAGACCTTACTTCCTAAAAAACATAGTTGGTAAGGATACAAGACAGGCCCCAAGGAGGAGTATTCCATGCTGGATCCTCATTGGGGGTGCTAGGTGATCACATTGTGGTTTTATAATAGCTTCTATATTTATTAATTTTAGTCTTTCAATTTTCGACTATCTCTACATTTTCTTAGTTCTTACTAAAATCTCCTATTACTCCAACTCTGCTTTTCTTGAAGAAACTGATATAAATGCTGTTGGTTTCACTCTTCCTCCACATCATAATAAAATCAAAACCCCCAACTGCTGTAGGAGTTTATGCTTCATTTTGTTCTGACATCTCCATTTGTACGGGCTACCACCAGGGAAACCTCATTAACTGACTTTCAAAGCCTTATATAAATTACAATTGTCCTATAAATCTGACCCTGTTGCAAGAGACCTTTGAGTTCTCAAGGGATACCCCCTGAGTCTTTCAAGAATTCTCAAAGTCAAGAATACTAATATAGCACATAATGTCTTCCCTAAAAATTCAGTAATGCAGAATGAAAAAAAGGTAAGTGGTCTCTTCAGACTCCTAATGGTTCTACAAACTCAAGGCCAAAATCATGAAAAAAGCTATTTGAGGAATAAGAATTGCTACTTTCTTAGGTTTCTTTACTGCTCACCAACATTATCAGTCAGCTATTTTCTGGGAACTATTTTGCAAAGCAAAAAAGTTTCATCATGTCATGAGCGTAACTGTAGGTGAAGAGAGCATATGAAAGCCAAAATTGAGATGAATTGCCAAGGAGGAGAAGTGGATGGGGACACTAGCTTCAGCACACCACTTTCAAAGCATAAGAGATTCAATTTCAATTGTGGTAAAATGCAAATTATCGCATGTTATTAATTTAATATTTATTAATGTGCCTAAAGATTGTTTGCACAGTAGTGAAGAGGATTTTGTAATGCAAAAATGTAAGAAATCATTCAATCAATTTTATGAAAATTAAATTGTAGTGGGAATAATTAAATGCAAGCTATTACATTATTCCTTGGAAAATTCTGTAATTATTCTCAAATTCTTATTGACTCTAGAGCATGGATTTATTGAGTGGCTAAATGTAGAAACAAAAAAGTTAAGATTCAATAAACAAAATTCTCAAAGCATCTGCCTCCTGACTATCAATTTGTGGAACATATCTGAAATCACTGTTTAATATTCTGTGTCCATGCACCTTAGTATGATAATTTTAGCGAACTCTCAGTCATCATCCAATGGGCCCATTACATGGTAGTCTTCATTCTTCTAATGAGCTTGTATCTTGTGGTGCTCACCAGGAATCCCTAAAGTGGATTTTATACATTCCATGCCGGGTTTTTTGTTTGCTCATTAAAGTAACCAATAATTTTATTGAATGTAGCATAAGCCATGAACTGATTAGCATTTGGACATTTTTAAAAAAAAAATATTTAACGGTACTTTTGGTAAAATAGTTGATTATTAATAATACAGAGTTGGCTTCTTCTCTATTTTACCTCTGGAAATTAGAGAATTCTCTTCCGCAGATAAGGAAAATGTAAAATATATACAAACACTTGGTGAGTATTTATTAATAGCTTATGATACAGTTCCATAAATGTTCCTAAGCATGTCTTCCTCTTCCCTCTTATAATCTCTTTCTCTGAACTATTGCAAACACATGCATACAAGAAATACAATATATTCTATTTAGGTCTGAGCCTAGCTAGTTAATAATTTTCTACTCATACAGATTGTAGATTGGCATATAGATTGTATTTCTTTCATTTAATTAAAGACATGTGCTTTCAGAGAAAGCTAAATGAGCATTATTTGTATTCAAGGGATTCCTCCTCCATCCCTTCTAACTTAAATGCCATGCTGTTTTTCTCAATTCGTTAACAACTCCAGGTACATTTTCCTCTACTTGCCTCTGTCAACCCAGCAAGCTGTTCCAGGCAACTTCAAAGTGTGAATATTTTGCTTCATCACCAGTTTTGTAGTCTAAAGGGAGAGTTGGTTTCCCTAAAAAGAAACCATACTTTCCAATGAAAACATTAGAAGAGGGAGTCTAATCAGCACTTTGTTTTAAAATATGTGTCTCTTTCGCCAAAAAGAAAAAGACACGGGACTTCTCTTTAGTGAAAGAACATGGGCAAAGTGTGAAAGAGATCTTTGAACAGTATTAATTACAGTTTAAAAAGTCAGAATATTAAAGTGTCCCAATTATCTGTTGAATTAGTTATATATTCAGACAATTATTTAGATGAGGAATTTTAAAGTTCAAAAATTAAAATGCTTTTAAACAAAATTCCCAAGTTACTCATCATTTCTTCAAAATTAATTGGATATAATTCAGTGATGAATGCAAAAATATCACTATATAGTCATCACACTGGTTTTGCTTTTTCTTGTGAGTTCTAATCCTTTTGGTAGTTTTGGTTTTAGTTCCTGTGGTTTTACTTCCTTTTTTACTGCCACATGGCTAACTCTAATGGAACTTTTAACTTTAAATGGTACAATACCGAATTCAATCTAAAATGCAAATAAATACTACAGTGGTCAAAACATCACCAATAGACAATATAACATTTCCAGTTCACTTTGCACAGACCTTCCTTTTTTATTTTTTGCATAGAAGAACTGGGGTATAGGCCAGACTCGCGGGGAGTGATTCATTCACCAGAGACAGAATAGGGAGCAGAACCGGTGGGATTTACTGAAACACACTGCTAAGGGGAGCAGTTGGCAAGACAGGAGAGGTCTGTTGCGCCATGTGGGTTAGCTTCCCGGATGGGTATAGAACTCTGGCCATAATGGTGACTGCACTGAGACTAAACCCTTAGGGCACCAGGGAGGCCCTGCAGACCTTGCTTTATTAGGTAATTCTTTAAATTTTGACCAGCTTATAGTTCCACAGGGAATAGAAATATTAATTATATTTGGAAGAATTCATATGAATTTCTAAAATTACACATTAAATGAAAGGTTTAGTATGGAAAGAAATAGACTGGAATAAAAGTAATTTTTAAAGGTCCCACTAAATTATGTAAATTATCCAAGTTTCTGCTTTACTTTTTTCTAATCAGTGATTAAAGAGTTGTTTTAAATTTCTAAGTTTGCTGTATTTATTGTGAATAACTGAATCACAGTACTATTTTTGAGAACCTATGTAGCTGGCAGTGTACAAAGTGTCTTCATACTATATCTTTTAGTTCTCCCCCAGGAGCTTACTAGGTGGCTATCATCTCTTCGCTTTAAAACTGAAGAATGAGAAGCACAGAGGTGAAATACATTCTAAGTCACTAAGACCACACACTCAGGCATTGCTCTCTACTGTCAATCATGCTTACTGTTCTGGTTTAAGAAGATTTCTCTTCCGTTAGACAAAGGACTTTAAAAAAGAACCTTCATATTCTATACAATCACAAACCTCACACTGAAAATTGGAACTGGAAAAGTATTTATGTATGGTTCACTTAAGCCTAGTTTAAAATCAAAGATGGGGTTCTTTTAAGTTGTACCTTGGATTTTTTTTCCCATCCTTTTAAATTCTGCACACTTACCAAACTAATATATGCATAGCCCATCACCATGTTTCTCTCCTTTCTCCCCAGGTTCTCCATACTGAACGTGGTATGTCTGTATCCTGCTACAAATATGTTTATGGCCATACAGAACTGTATAGTTTATTATGTGATTTTTTTAATAAATGGAAAAATTACTATGTATTTGGTTTTAGAATTTGCTTTCTTCACTTAATAATACAGCTTGGACACTTTTATTTTGCAATACATTCATATCTGCTTATTTTTCTTAAATGGATGTTAGGGAAATTCTTAGATTATGTAATCATTCTCCTAGTAATAAACATCTATACTGCTTTCATGTATTCATTTTATGAAAGAGTGTAACAATGATTATTGCCCTGATTGTCTGAACATTATCTGAAAACAGATAATGTTAAGTGGAATTCCCAGGTCAAGAAGTACAAGCAGGCCATAGATGAACTTGTTTCCTCATACTCTTAACTTTTTTCTTCATTTTTGTCCCTAGAAATTCAAGTAACTTATTTTAAAATTTTTATAGAAATGAAGTGTTTCACATATGTATATGTCATTTGTATTTCTACTTACATTATTTGTCCATTTTTCAGAGAGAGTTTATCTGTTTGCTGAGGAATTTTAAGAAAGAGTCCTTATATCTAAATTTAAAATAATGTGTTTTCTTTGCATTTTATTTAAAGATTAGGTTCTTGAGGCTATCCCCTGGAAAAAAACATAGATGTGAAAGTTCATTTCTATGTAGTTTGAATTTCTCAACTATCTTCTGAGTTTTGTCATTTCACAGATTACACTCTTCTCATTAGTAAGTATACTTGCCAACAGATTGTGTTACCTATGTTTTTTTTTTCCTGGAAACAACAGGAATATCTTTCAAATGTAATGTCATTGTGATATTCATACTTCTAGAGAAATCTAAAAGTGGATGAAGGTCTAAAGAATGATGTAGACATCTAATCCTTTTATTTAGGTGGCTTACAAAAGGGAGAGGGAGAGATTCATTTTCAAGGAGTTCTTATTCTGTAATAAGTAAAATTTGTCTACTAGACTTTTTCTGGCTTTGCCAGTCATGATCCACTTAGTACAAAAATGAAGTTATGCTAAACCAAGTTGATAGTACTGGATGAGTTCCAGAAGTCAATGTCTGTATGCTTACAAAGATATGCATATTCAAATTAAATACTTAAAGTCCATTATTTTTTTGCATGGTTTTGAAGATATTAAAATAATTAAGAGGCTGGAGGTAATCCCCAGATTTTGCTGATAGCAGCATAGAACTTTGGACTGCAATATATTTCCTTGAAGAACAAGGCAAAGAGAAGAGTGTTTTATAATGGTCTCAAATAATTAAGTTAGAAAAGAAGCATTGAAACCTATCAGAAATTTATTAGAATATAAGTCTTTTAAGGAATCACTGTTTCTGATCACCACAAATACTCCTGATAGATTTTAGCATGATTATTTTGACAATTTCTAATGCTAGAGACTTCCAAAAGAATAATTTTCATTTTTAGACTGTGCTTAAATCTTTTTCCTACTTTCCGTAATTAAAATGAAATCACTTAAAATATTCTGTGATCTCTTAAAAATATTTTTATGTATTAAAATGTGTGTGTGTGTGTGTGTGTGTGTGTGTGTGTGTGTGCTTTATTATGACTGACAAGCAGCTTCAAATCTACACTTCCATGGAAGGATTTTAAAAGATGTTTTTTATGACAACAATAATATTATGGTATTCTGAATGACATCTGGAATCTTTTTCCCTGACAAGATACATAAATAGATCACTTGACTCTGTAAAAAGCAACTTTAAGAAACCAAATGTAATAATAATAATTAATACAGCAATGATACAATTATTAATGACTATGTAATTATATGCCAGTGAAAGAGAATTATGATTAGTTTAATTTCAGTGAGAAATAACAACTAGCCAATTTATTCATTTTTAGTCTATAATATTTCTCCTCATTTCTAGGACTTTCATGGATGTCCATTATCTATTGGCTGCATAACAAATCATCCCCAAAATTAATGATTTAAAACAATACCATTTTATTATCTCACCATTCTGTGAATCAACTAGATACAACTCGATGTGAATTTATCTGGGTCTGTAATATAAAACATGACTCACTACATGTCCACACTTTGATGGAGAAAAATAGACTCTGCAGGAATGTTTTTAGAATCCAGTAATCCAATGGTCTTTCAACAAAGTAACTGATTGCTTTACATCTCAGCTTGGGGTTATCATAAAAAACAAAGCAGAACCTACCAGGCCTCTTTAAAACTTGAACCAGAACTCTTCTACACTGCTGGTGGGAATGTGAACTGGTCCAGCCACTATGGAAAGCTGTATGGCGATTCCTCAAATTGCTAAACATGGAGCTCCCATACGACCCAGCAATACCACTTTTGGGAATTTACCCAAAGGACACAAAAGCACTAATCCAAAAGGATACATGCACCCGTATGTTCATTGCGGCACTATTCACAAT
>PVIJ01000772.1:0-35109 GCA_004024925.1 Scalopus aquaticus
GGAGGGAGGGAAGGGAAAGGGCACAAAATGGAATAGAAAAGAACACAAGGGACCATGGAGATGGATCACGGGTGAATTGGTGGTGGGCTACCCAAGGGGAATGCAAAATGTAAAAGACATAAATAAGAATAAAAATATATATTATATTAAAAAAAATTTCAATCCAATTTGAACTTTGTATTTAAGTAAGTGCTAAATCCACCAAATAATCAGAGGATTTCATATTCCATATTAAATTTATAAAATTGATTACTATATTTTTCTAATAATAGATCATAAAGGAAACTTGGTTGGACTAAATTGGCCCAAAAACAGGCCTAAAAATTAAATTCTGTCAGGATAAGATCCCATTTTTAACTGAAATTTGAAGTTTAGCTGTCCCAAATATGAAAATAATTAAAACTTTCCCTGGAACTCTTATAATAATTATTAGGTTATGATTTCCATCAAACATACATTTTATTAGGCTGCATACATGAGTTTATCTTTTACAGTTCTGTACTGACTAAAATCTCAAAATTATTTTGGAAATAAGAGTTGCATTGAATAGCTTGAGTTTAACTAGGAAATAAATATGTCAATATTCAGCAATTGGAATTAATATTAAAATAAGTTTCTTTCCTCATTACCGACATAACTCTGGTCTCTTCAAAGCAAGGGACGAGTCTGGAATAGAAGTGATCCTTAGGAATGAGAAACAAAAAGAAAGTTGAAGGTAGGAACAGCAAGAAAAGCAGGAAAGTGGAAGGGATTCAAAAATCAGGTCACAATATACTAACATCAATATACTGTAATTATACCATTTTTAGTTTTAATAGTAAATTTAAGATTTTTGAAGGTTTATTTGAAGTTTGTTTATTTACTTACGTTTGCGTAGAAGAAATGGGGTGTAGGCCAGAGGTCCAGGGGGTTGGGATGTGAGGCTGTGAAAGGATTCACCAGAGACAGAGTGGGAAGAAGAGCAAGCAGATTTATTGAAATACACTGCTGAGGGGAGCAGTGGGCGAGACAGGAGAGGTCTGCTGTGCCATATGTGGGTTAGCTCCCTCGCCAGGGATCAAACTCAGGCCATAGAGGTGATAGTGCTGAAACTTAGGCCCTAGGTCAACAAGAAGGTCCCAAATTTAAGAAAATTTTTTATTCTTTTAGGGTGACTAGCCATCCCAGTTTGCTGGGATTGTTGAATTTCAACATGTGAAAATGCTACCAAATTCCTTTTGTTTCAGCCAGCTGGAACAGTTATTGCCCTGCTTTCAATCCACTTGGTATTAAAGTTATGCATCTTATTATTTGTTCTTCAGAGACACAGAGAATGTAGTATACATACCTGAAATCTCTGAGAGCTCTCAATTTTAATGACGGTTCTCGCCCACTGATGTTGCTGCCCAGCTGTATTTTGCCATAAATGGCGAAGAGGACCACCACAAGTAGTTTGAAGTCCTGCTATTAATTTGCCACTCACTTGGCTGGAAAAGTAATAAAATGTAACCTGTGAAAAATAATTAATGTGAAACAATTATAATAGAGAACTTTCCAACTGCAAGAAGTATTTAAAATGCTGTGTGCTTTCAAATACCTGACAAGCAAGTTGGTTATTCGTTGGAAGAAAAATTCTGCTTCTTAAGTTTGAGGAAGTAGAATCCAGCTTGGGGACCAAAGAGAGAAAGTAGGCTGTCAGAAACAAGAGTGTGTTAGATTCAGAACTTTAAGTGGTAAATTTATTTAAGATATCAGCAACAACTCAGGCCTACATTCACATTAGGTCAATGTTTTTTAAGTGAAATGTTCAGCCACACCATTTGCTTCTGAAAATGTTCCAACTGATATTTTTACTTTCTTATATTTCTCAGAGAAATAACTAATTGTGATCACACTCCCTTAGAATTATTATGGGCTTCAGGGGCCTCCCCGGTGGCACAGCGGGTTAAAGCGCAGTGCTGTGGAGCTGTCGGCAGTGGTGACGTGAGTTTGACGCCCGGCCAGGGAGATTCCCACATGGTGAGGCAGACCGCTCCTGCCTCACCCGCTGCTCCCCTCAGCAGTGTATTTCTGTTCTGCCTGTTCTGCTCCCCACTCTGTCTCTGGTGAACCCTCTCGCCGCCCCATGCCTCTGGCCTGCACCCCAGCTTGTATGCACAAATAAATAAATCTTAAAAAAAAAAAAAGAATTATTATGGGCTTCAGTTCACAAGCAAATTTATCTCATATAACGAAACTTGTAACTGCAAAGATGGTATCCAGAGAAAACATTTACAGGAAGTGCCTACCAAAATAAGCAATTCAATAAAGAATACATAAGAGATTATTGTTTGCTGTGATTTCCTCCAGAAACAACTGAATCAAGTAGTCCCAGTTTTTCCCAGAATTACAGCTGAGCCCTGATGCTCTCCTGTATCTTGCAGGACAGACTATGTCAGTGCACTATCACTGAATAGAAGCCTATAAAATAAATATAGAACATTGCCTGGGCTTTCATGGATTTCCTGCAATGATTGACAAAGTTAGAGATTATAATCTGGGAGCCATTGTTTTTTGCTATGCTATTTAGTATGCTGCTATTTGTCAAAAGGAGTGAAAAAATGATGTAGATGATTATGATGACATCTACTTGAGTTATTCAGTGGTATTTTAAAGTTGGATTGGAAATCAAATATAATTGTCACATTATTGAGAAAATCAATAGTAGAATTATGAAATCTAAGAAGCCTCTTCTTCCCTTCTCCTATTCCCAAATTACACTCTAATTAAGCAGAAAACAGTGACAATAATGATTGCTTAAAGATATAATCAGAGGCATAATTGAAATCCCTGCAATAACTGAAAATTGTTCTGAGAATGTACTCCCTGGAATAATTATATAAACATAATTCAGATGAAGAGCTGATAGCATGGTGACACAAGTGGACTATCATTAGAGCTCTTGATTTATATTCAGGAGGTATAGTATATATTAAGCATATGATTAATCAAGTAAACATAATGAACCATATGGATATATTATTTTAGGTTCAGATACTATTACCATACAAATGGTAATGATATTAAACAGGCTTTAAATTATTGTTTATAAATATTCAGCTACTAAATTTATTTTTATTTATCAAGGAAATTAATCACATTTACTTTTGAAAATTGGTCTTAAAAATCAAGTTTGACACAGTAAGCTATTAAAAAATAGAGTAACACTTTAAGTAAAATTTTTCAAATCATTTCTGAATAAATTATTCAAATATTTAAGCAGGGCATTTCACAAATATAAACTATTTAATTTGGTATGTTTTATAACATTGCAAATTATTCCATATTTTGTCAATAATTAAATAAAGGTTAATCTTTAAGCTGTAGTAAAAAGTAAAATTTTGAATTCATAAATGACTGGAAATCCTTTGGCATTTGTTCTAGTAATAAATTTTATATTCAGGGACAAAAAAAAAAGGGTTGAAAATGCACCCAAATAGTAACGTATGGTTTCTACTATTAATTTCTGACTTAGTGATGATCCAACAATTTTTTTAAATGCACACTCAGTTTTACCTTGTTTCCTGTAGATAAGTATAAAATCTTTAACTAACAGTCTTAATTCTACAAGGCTACCACCTTATAGAATAGTCATTTGTTTTCTATAGGCATTTAGACATCATGTCTATGATCATAAGAAGAAGAAGCACATTATTGGCAGCATAACTTTTTCCCACACGGCCGTTCCTTCATGTGACACTTCCTCATACTAACTATAACCATCAAGAAGAGATAAGAAAAAACGTACCCAGTATTTTCTCTACAAACTTCTCTTATTCCTTGAAAGGGTCTAGTAACATACATATCACATACGGTCATATACACACATCATCATCATCAATATCACGCCTCCCTTTAATCTCTATACATATTCATTTCAGCTAATGATTCAAAAATTCTCATTTTGTGCCTGCATCCATAAAAGCAACAGCAGAGTATATCTTTAAAATTTAAAATACTCTTGTGTAGTGTTATTAAAACGACAAAATAATAAGTCCAACAACATGATTTCATTTGTAATCTTAAATGTTTACATTAAAGGACTTTGAAAAATATTTTTTCCTCAATTACTGGGTGATGGAATAGAATCCTAACATAAACCAAGTTTGGTACAAACAAAAAGGAAGTATATAAAATATGAAAGTGGCAGAAACCATGAATCACATTTTAAGTACTAAATCAGATAACTGTGGGAAAATTGATTCTCAAGAAAGATAAGGTTGAATTTTCAGTCTTACTTTCCTCAACTATTGATAGTCAGCCTTGCTTTTTTTCCATTTTCCAAGTTCTAAGTGATTAATGAGGATGAATGTGAACAAGAGAAACATAAATCCTATTGCATGCTGCAGAGTAACAAACTGGCTCAAAGGAACTAAAAAAAAATTGAGTATCTTAACAATGAGATATCAGTTTTCAAGAACATTTTCCAAAAAATCAGGTTGCAGGAATGTATCATCATGACAAGGCCCAAGGCCTGAAACAAAGGTTAAAATCTCAAAACTTTTGGAAAGGGGAAATATGTTCCTCTATGATGGAAATATGGATCAGTTCAGATAACGGAGAGGAAAAATAAACTCCTTCAAGTCAGTCATTTCTTATTTGTTAGATTCTGTTTCTGTTAAATCATGAGTTTTGTCTGCTATGTTTTCATTAAACTCACAAATTCAACACAACCACATATTTGCTAAAACTGTAACTCTTAAAGAATATCCTCAAATAGTAATCCATTATAATTGTTAGCAACTTGTAAATGAACGTTGCATATTAATTTAAATGTTTCAATGATGCTTTGTGAGTCACTTTAGGAGACCATAAATAAAATGTACAATAAACATGAGAACAACATTAATGAAAATACCAAGGTGAAGATCTCTGAAAATTTTCTTCATAAGAGTAATGAAAAAGTTGGCCAAAATGGTCATAATAAGACAGGGAAAAATAGAGAGCTTTTATTCAAGAAGTGGCTGAATCTCGGTGCGAGTAGTAAGTTTTATGTTTTTTTAACATGCCCTATTGCAATTGCCCACTCTCCAGCTCCACAGGAATTCTAAAATGCAGTACCTACATTCCTGGTGCAACATGACAGTCAGAAGAAAGAGGAGTAGAGTCGGAGGTCTTTGAAAGCTTGGTTACATGTTTGGTGTTTCCTAAAAGATCCCACTAACTGCTGTCTGAAACTGACCACATGAACAGTTTGGCCAGAGTGAAAAGTCTTCTTCACAGCAGTGATTTGTTAAAAACAATTACTGACAAGTATTTTAACTTTATAGTTGCCTGAGGCAGTACGGAACAGTAACTAACCAAAAAAGCTTAAAGGAAAAGCTGGAAAATGATCTGTCCCACAGTTATGATATGCTCCAAAATATTCCTGCAAATCTAGATGAACATGTGAATGCACAGGGTCATGCATATGTTCTAGAAAGATCTGAAAAGGCCCTTGGCTCTCATCTCTGGCAGATTTTGAGGCTATAGAAAAGCAGGCCCTGAGATTGAGACATAGTTGTCAACTGCCTAGGTGAGTGTTGAAGACACACCCCAACTGCACATAAAGTCCCTCAACAAACACTGGGAGATTTCTTGGATTCAGGCATTCAAGAAAAACTCTCTCGAGTCATTAGTTGACCATTAATCACCATAAGCTGACTTAGCTTGTCACAGATGACAAGAACAGAGACCTTACAGAATTAGTTCAGAAAAATCATTAACACCAAAAACAACAACAAATACAGCAAATAGTGATAACAATGAAATTTAAGGGAATGGAACAGATTTAAAGATTTGTTATAACTGAGGTATATCTCAATCTATTGGATTTTGCAGGTATTGAGATGTTTATAAGTTCAGGGTTTGTGGGAACCTTGCATGAAACAAGTCTACTAGCACTGTTTCCCAATAGCATGTGCTCAGTTTGTGTCTCTGTGTCACATAAATTAAGGTATATACATAGACATAATGTTATTGTTCATGTAATGTTTATAGACAGGATACTATAGCACACTTAATAAAGTTTAGTGAAAACATAACTTTTATATGAACTAAGAAACCAAAATATTGTACGGTTACTTTTAGCAATATTTGCTGTACTGCAGTGGTCTGAAACCGAACCCACAATATCTCTGAGGTATGCCTAATATATTGCTTTAAACATTCATATTTCCAATGAAGCTGTGAGAAATGCAAAGAAACAAGGGACAGCATTCATATAGAAGAAATTCACACATGCCCATCCAGAGGGTAAAAAAGGTCAATACAAAGTTCTCAGAGGAAGTCTAGACATTGAATTCCTAGGCAAATACTTTAAATCAACCACTTCAAAATTTTCAAAAAGCTAAAGGAAACTAAGCCTAAGGAACTAAAGCTACCACAAGAATCTCACAAAGTAATGACTATCAATAAAAAGATAGCCACTACAAAATTAAAAAACTTATAATTGACAACTACAATTTATAAAAATCAAAATCAGTGTTGATGGGCACACAATATATAAATATACAATTTGTGGCAATAATGCTTAAAGGCAAGGAAAATATAGATACATAAGATCTAATTTTTATCTATTATTGCAATTAATCTGACCTAGATTGTTATAAATTAATATATTAAATGTAATCTCTTGGGCAAGCACTAATAATTCAAAATACATAGTAAAAATGACAAGGAAATTAATAGTATACATAAGAAAATGAAGATTCTGCAAATGTGCAAAATTATCTGGTAACTATCTTTCACATTCTCAATATATTTCACTTAGCAAAATCACCTTAGGATCCATCCACTTTGTCCCAAAAAGGCACTATTTCAACTTTTTTTCTAAAACCAAAAAATATTCCATTAATATACATCCCATAATTTCTTCATCTAATCATTTGTAGATGGACATTTAGTTTGGCTCTAGGAGTTGGTTATTGTAAAATATGTGACTATGAACATAGAGTGCATAAATCTTTTCATATTAGATTTTTCATATTTTCTGAGTCAATACTTAGAAGAGGTATTACTAGATCATACAGTATTTCCAACTTTTTTGAGGAATCTGCATACTATTTTCCAGAAAGATTGCACAAAATTACATTCCTACCAACAGTGAATGAGTGCTCCTTTTTCTCCACATCCTCACCAACATTTGTTGTTTCCAGTCTTTCTGATGGAAGCCATTCTCACTGGGATGAGATATTTCATTATAGTTTTGATTTGCATTTCCCTTAGAATAAGAGATGTTGAACATTTTTTCATGTACTTGTGAGCCATTTGTATGTCTTCTTTGGAGAAGTGTCTTTTTAGCTCTTCTGTCTGCTTTTGTTGGTTGTTATTTTTATGTTATTGAGTTGTATGACTTTTTATATGGTTTACAAGTTAACCTTCCATCAGATATGTGATGTGCAACTATCTTCTCCCAGTCCAAGGTTGCCCTTCTGTTTTTGTGGGGTTTCTTTCATGCTACAATAAGATTCTCAGTTTGATGTAATTCTATTTATTCTATTATTCGGTTTTGCTTGTTTCTCTTGTCATTTGCATCCCCAAATATATCTCTGCAGTTGATGCCCAAGAATATATCACCTATGATTTCTCCTATGTATTTTTATGGTTTCAGGTCTGATATCCAAGTCCTTAATCCATTTTGAATTAAATTTTGTATATTAAGTAGTGATTTAGCCTCTCTTTTTTTGTTATGTGGCTGTACATGTTTCCCAATACAATTTCTTGAAAAGACTTTCCTTTTTTCGTGACTATAGTTCCTTTGTCTAAGATTAAGTATGTTTGTATGGGTATATTTCTGGACTCTTTATTCTATTCCATTGGTCTGTTTTTTCTGTTATTGTTCCAATACTATACTGACTGTGTATTGTAGATTTAAGTTAGGAAGTGTGATATCATCATTTTTCTTCATTTCCCTCAGAATTTGTTTTGTCTATTCACAGTTTTTGTGAGTCCATAGAAATTTTTAAATTGTTTGATAATTTTCCTTAGAAAATATCATAAGGATTTCAATAGGCATTTCCTTGAATCTGTAAATTTAGGTAAAATGACGACTTTAACAATGCATATTGTTCCAATATATGAACACAATATATCTTTCCATTTCTTTGTGCCTTTTATTTCCCTTGATGTCTTATAGTTTTCAGTGTATAGGTCCTTCACCTTAGTTAAGTTTTTAACCAGGTATTTCATCCTTTTCAGTGTGATTGTAATGGGGATTTTTTTCTAAATTTCTCTTTCTTTTAATTCATTGAATATAGAAACCACATTTTGTGTATGGACTTTGTACCCTCCTACTTTACTATATTAACTTACTACTTCTAGTAGTTATTGGGTAGGTAGGATATGGGGGGGGAGGTTGATGTATTGTGTTATTCACACATAGTGAGAGCTTCATTTCCTTTTGAATTGGGGTGACTTAATGTTTTTTTCCTTGCCTAATTGCTCTGGCCAGGGCTTCCAAATTGTGTTAAAAATGTAGTGGTGAGGGCCTCCCTGAAGCGCAGCAGTTGAGCCCTGTGCTGTGGAGCTGTCGGCAGCGCACGATGCGAGTTTGACGCCCAGCCGGGGAGAATCCCACCTGGTGCGGCAGACCTCTCCTGCCTTGCCCGCTGCTCCCCTCAGCAGTGTATTTCTGATCCGCCTGTTCTGCTCCCCACTCTGTCTCTGGTGAACCCTCTCGCCGCCCCATGCCTCTGGCCTGTACCCCAGCTTGTATGTATAAATAAATAATCTTTAAAAAAAAAATGTAGTGGTGAAATTGGACATCCTTGTCTTGTTTGTAATCTGAGGGAAATGCTTTCAGTTTTTCAGCACTGAGTATGATATTGACTATGGGTTTCTCATATATGGCTTCTAATTGATAAGTTTCATTCTGATCTTACTCAGTTTTTAATGACAAATCAGTGTGGAATCTTACCAAATACTTTCTGTTGAAACAATCATGTGATTTTTATCTTCTTATTAATGTGTTAAATGACATGAATTAATTTGCATATGTTCAGCCAACCTTATATCCCTGGACTGAATCCTACTTGGTCATGATGAATGATTTTCTTAATATATTCCTCAATTAGATTTGCTGAATTTTCTTGAGGATTTTTGCATCTATGTTCATCAGATATATTGCTCGATAGTTTTTTCTTTCTTTTTTTTTTTTTGTGTGTGTGTGCTCCTTCATATAATTTGGGAGTCAAGATAATGTTAGCCATGTAAAATGTGTTTGGGAGGTCTCATACCTCTGCCAATTTTTAAAAAAATTTGAGAAGCATAAGTATTATATATTCTCTGATAATTGGTAGAATTCACTAGTGAAACCATCTGTCCTAGGCCATTGTTCTTAGAGAGACTGGTTACTCTTGTAATTTCTCATTCTATATCTTAACTAAGCAATCAAAAGTGAGCATGGCAAAATGAGAATAAGGAAGAAAGTAATGAAAGAAGGAAGAATAGTAGGAGTGAAGCAAAGAGAAAAGCACAATGATAGAGATCCTGATGTTGTCTAACTCCAAGATGAGAAGGTAAAAAAAAGAATAAAAGCCCATACAACAAGAAAAGAAGGCATCAGTATTGTGCCCATGAAAAAGATAAGGGTAAATGAACATTTTCTATTAAAAAAAAAAACCTCTTTTCTGCATAAAAAGGAGAAGCTGTTAGAAGGTTCAAAAACAGAGATACAGAGATAACAGAGAAACAGATATACAAAAGCAGAGCTATAGAATCAAACAATTCACAAGGCATTGCAATGGCTCAACATTGGGAACCAGCTCAACATCATGACCTAAGGTAACTGAACCCATATTACAAATATGTAAAACAGTGTGTCACTGGTCCTATTTGGGAAGCTGGTGCCTTTTCTTTGTTATAAAATTGACTTATTAAATTCTAAAAAGGTGTAAGTGGTCATTCAGGATCCCTCTCGGCTCAGAGAGCTTCCCTGTCCTTCTCCTTATCTGACAATAAACTTCTTGCTTTTCTTTCTGAAAAAAAAGTAAATTCTAAAAAATGACTTTTCACATCAAAACAAGCAAATATAGAAAAAGACCCCATCATGCCTACAGAGAAGTCAGAATGAAAAACAAAAAAATTATTCAGAAATGTACTAAATGTCTACTTTTGTGAGTGTCAGATATTTACCAACAACATATCATTTGTATCTTAAATCAACTACTCTGTGAGCTATGTACTATGACCACCTCTCTCAAACTTGAGAAAACTGAGACTTAAAACTACTCAAGTTCACACAGCTTGTGAATGATGGAACCAGGATTGTAATCAACATGTATAGCAATTTTGTAAACATTTCATCACCTAACATTTAAGATCTGAATATTTGCTGGCTTTAAATTATCTCTAGAAAATATTCATATAAAATATTTAATCTTATTTATTTGAGAGAAGCATCACTGTTAAAAAACAATCACCACCTTTCAATTAGCTATATCAGGCCATCTACTACTTTATTTTATACCATGTGTAAGCCCATCAGATTATGGCATGCTTGGAGTCAATTTATGCTCACTAAAATATCTTAATCAACTGGTTGAAAATGGTGAATGAATGAGCTCATGAATGGGTAAGTGAATAATGTCCGGCTACCTGGAAGGCTAGTAAACAGTCCAACAGAGCCTTCTTGTCACCCTGGGAAAACAAGTGATACTGGACAGAGCTGAAATCAGTCTAGCCACATACAAAGAAATTTGACTAATCAGTCTATGTAGTATTATTATTTTTTAATTTCAAAATCTCCATAAAGAGTCAAAATACCTGTAAAATTCAATCTACTGTCTACATAGACCTTTGGGATCCCAGAAACTTAATTATGAGGATCTAAGGTGATAACTTACAATCATAAATATTTTTAAAAGGATAAGGAATGCAGAAAATAAGATGTTATAATTATTAATATCTAAACAGTAAGATTCTACTGCTTTAATCAGATGCTTAAAGAGACAAAGAGAATACAAAGTATTTACCAGTCATGTCACCATTGTGATCATAAAATGGAGGTGATAGACCAGTCATCCCATTTCTCTTCTTCCAACCAAGTTGCAGATTCTGATCTTGTGTCATACTACAGAGTCCATCCTCAAAATCGCATCTCTCATAATTCCAACCTAAAGAAAAAAGAATTTAGCTTCTACAATACCTTTGACTTCGTACAAAATAATAAAGCATTTAAAAAGTAAGCTTAGCAACAAATGCCAAATATGGATTAAGGATTATTTTTCACATTTTAAATCTAATTTATTAATGTAAAGCTTTCTTGAATGACATTCTAATAAATCTCTATGCACAAACCCAGTGTGTTCAAGTAGAAAGACTGCCACATGAGGTCAGAAGACTGAGGACTTAATCCTCCTTTTATCTCTTATCAACTGGCTGGTTCTAGCTAAACCACCCACCAACCACTGTCGTTTCCTCACCTGTAAGATTAATATGACAACCTGTCCTGTCTCTCTAAAAAGATTGCTATGCAGATCTATGGACATACTACATAGAGAAAATACTTCACAACTAAAGTACCACAAAATATAAGGAGTATAACTCAGGTTACAACTTCAACTCAAGCGCGATATCCCTGCTATCTAAACATATCAAAATTTCAGGATCATGTAAAATGAAATCACATATTGAAACTCTGATTGAAATTCAAGCATCCATGGTTGTAATGGACTCTTGGAATTAGGCATAGCAGCTCCCGTGGAATCTCAAAGTTCTTGAAATTCTTAATGCTTTTGAAACTGTACACTTGTCAGGTTACTGGTCACTCGTAAGTTAAATATGAGCGACAACGGCTGGAGTTAGGAAAGGAAAGGTTTATTCAGAGACTAGTAGCCCAGGCGGATGGTTGGAATCTTGTCCCAAGAAACCATTTTCCCAATTAAGAAAAAGACAGTCACATAAATTTCGGGGAGTGGAGTTGAGAACAAAGGAGTTAAATCTTATTGGCTGAAAAGCAGGGTGGGGCTGAGAAAAGTGGCATGGCTCAAGCTTATTGGCCAGCTACAAGGCACTTCAGCCTTGCAGTAAGAAGATACTTTTCTTCAGATAAATGGAGTGTTCTATTTCTGTTTGTGTTCCCTTCTTCTTCTGGGTTCTCAGTTCCAAGCCCATCTTGAACTCATCTCAAGATACTCAATGAGGGCCTCCCTGGTGGGGCAGCGATTGAGTGCTGTGGGCAGCGCACCCGTGAGAGTTCGACGCCCAGCTGGGGAGAATTCCACAGGGTGTGGCAGACCTCTCCAGCCTCACCCGCTGCTCCCCTCAGCAGTGTATTTTTTTTAAGATTTATTTTATCTGTACATACAAGCTGGGGTACAGGTGGGGTACAGGCCAGAGGCTTGGGGCGGTGAGAGTGTTCACCAGAGACAGAGCGGGGAGCAGAACAGGCAGATCAGAAGCACACTGCTGAGGGGAGCAGTGGGCGAGGCAAGAGAGGTCTGCCGCACCATGTGGGATTCTCCCCAGCCAGGTGTTGAACTGGTGTCTTAACCTCTGTGCCACCAGCGAGGCCCTCAGCAGTGTATTCCTGATCTGCCTGTTCTGCTCCTCGCTCTGTCTCTTGTGAACCCTCTCGCCGCCCCCGCGCGCCTGGCCTGTACCCCAGCTTGTATGTATGAATAAATAAATCTTTAAAAAAAAATTAAAAAAAAAAGATTATTAATGAGCCTCCAGACTCTAGAAAAGCAAGTATCAGAGAAATGTTTAGGTAAGTGTTTCTTTTTCTTTTTCCTTTTGTGCTATTAGGAGCTGAAAGGGATTTAACACTTTGGGATCAATCTCACTTTTATCACAACAAAGACATATCTGGCTCTATTTTTTTTTTCCTCTGGGTATTAGACAATACTAGACAACCAGTCACAAAAACATATTTTATTGATTTTACTTTCAGACCCCTTATTTTGAAAGATTTTAATAATACCAGGAATCTTAATAGTGACAATTTAGAACTGTTCTGTGCTAGGCATTCTACTTGCAGTAGCTCATTTATTCGTTACAGTAATCTTATGAAGCAGAAATTTTTTCTGTTTTAAAAATGAGAAAATAGATGTCTTAGAGACACTAAGATAGAAAAGCTAGTAAGTGCTGGGGCCAAAATTAGAAAACAACTCTTTTTGAATTCAGCATCTAAGTTCTTAAAGCTCTGTGTACGTTGTAATTATAAACCCACTACCCCCTTTCATCAAAGAGAACCGTGTTTTAATAATATATACATATCATAATATCTGTGTTTGTGAGTAATTCAATTAGCTACGCATGTACCTACAAATATATGTAACCATTTCTATGTTTCCTTTAATAACTAGCAATGTTTACAATGATCTATTTGTGATTACAAAATATTCTAAATGATTTTATCACCATATTTCAATAAATACATGTGAAATGTATACACATCCTCACATAGGTGTCAAAACTTTTCTAAATACCAATATATTACCTTGCGATAGAATTACTTAGTTGACATCTGTTTGCAATGTTCTTTGCTACTTTTAATACACAAAAATGATGATGGTGATTTCTGGAAGTATTAGAATGAGGAAAATAGCTAAATAAAACATTCTTCCCACTGAATAGTCTCAACAGGAGTTCTATTTTATATAAATATAATGAGCATACATTTTCAACTGGTTCTTATTTAAAAAATCACAAACTTCTAATAACTGCTGGATTATTCAAAAATGTATCAGAAATTTTTCTAAGTACTCATTTCCCCCCAGTAGAGAATTGTATATTCTAAACCGTTTGAACAATTTTCCTTGAATTGTGGCTGATTTTTTCCTTTAATTCTATATGCTACATATCTACATTTAAGTCTGAAACTACTTGGTATATACTAAAATTTTCCTCTGTGTAGATTTTTGCTACCACAGTCATTAAATTGTGCTGGACAATCTATCGTACAATGAGGAGTGGTAGACAATAACTTAAAGGTATAATACATGATCTTGGGCTTTTCAAGATCATGAAATCTTGAACACACCATTTTGTTTTCAATTTTTTGGGCCCAAAAGTCAAACACTCTGCAAATAAACACAGAAGGTGTCACCATGTTGTGAATTTCCATTTTAGATTGTTCATTTATACTCTCTAGAAATACCACTGATTTTTGTGTGATGATTTTGTATTCCGAAACTTTAGTGAATTCTTTTTTATTTGTTCTACCATGTTTTATGTTTATTAAATCTTTAGGGTTTTCATATAAAACTATTTTCACATATAACTATCTCTCCTCATTTAAAATAAAAATTAATATCCAGTTCCTGCAATGAATTAAATGAATCCAAATATTCCAATTAAGTGAAATCAAAATTTATTCACAAAAGTAAATTTCAATCAAAGATTGCTACTATTTGGACTAGCAATTTAAACGTGCTAGTTAGTTTTTATCAAGGAAATGTTTATCTTTTCTACTGAGTTAATTTTAATATTTTCATTTCTTCAGAAACACAGAAAAGCCTAAATTACAAAATATATGATAGAAAATGGAACTAGCACTCTATGACTCACACCAGAATTATTCATTACTACCTAGGTTGAATTTTTTTACATCACTGACCTTAATCTCAAGTCATTGAGAAGATCATGACCAAAAATTTTGTCATAGGTGGGGTCTGTGTAAATGAGGAAAGGATTACCAAACCATGTTTTAACTATTCAGGATTAGGAACATCAAAGGAGGTCTCCAGCATTGTGTCTACTGACTATACAGAAATATGATCAAGATAGGGCATTCACTCCAATTCGCAGCAGTAGCCACTGAAGTATTATAAATGTTGCAGGGATGTTTACATATAATTCTCTATTCCAGAGTAGCAGCCTGGCCATAAGATCTTATGACTTTTCAGTAGTTTCTCTAGTGGTGAATAAGGACAGTAAATAGAAAATTGTCTTTTGCATGGACAATTCAGCTAATACAGGAACAAACAGACTGCTATTATTTTTTCCCAAAATAAATTTCAATTTCTGTCAATATGTAAAATTCTCTTTTAAATCCAATAAGCAATTCAAGTCATCCATTGGAAAGTCACAATTATTTCTAGGTAGTAGAGAAACATTATATTCTAGTTCCGTAAACTTAATTAAAATCTGTGATTCAAGGTCCTTTTCATCATAACTTTGACAATTTTGACAACAGAAGCAAATTTGGTCTCAGGATTCCAAGCCAAACCTTTAGTGAAAATATAGTCATGTAGAAATAATGCTTATTGATGAACAAAAAAGGTATGCAGAATGATAAGCATGGCAGGAGTTCTCTCTTTGTTTAGATATTACCTTCAGATGTCTTGCTTGTGGGAGAAACAGTACACTATTCATTGTCACCAGCTGTCTTTCAAATTATCAAAGGAAGTTCACAAACTGAACGTGCTTAGAAAATGTCAACTTGCACACTTGGGCCACAAAACAAGAGCAGACCATATTGAAAGACTGGTTAATGTTTTCAAGTTCCACAATGAAACAGTGTAGTTGACAAATTCAACTAGTCAGTAAACCCATAATCATTCAGTCTACCAAATATTTATTATCTTTATGTGCCAATCAGCCTTCTAAGCAATGGCAAGGACTAGGTAAATTTCCTGCCCTAATTGAGCTAATTTTTTGCTTTTTATAGTCTTGTTGCTCTGGACAGATGGCATCATTTCACAAAGGCATACTTACTTTATTTGTTTAAGTCTCACCAAGATGCATGACTTTACCAAATTTGCTCTAACTGTTAAATCACATCATTTGTAAGCACCTTGATGGATAATCTAAAGGATGGGTCAAGATATATCCCAGGGCCTCCCTGGTGGCACAGTGGGTTAAGTCTCAGCACTATGAAGCTGTCCGCAGTCACTGCAGCATGAGTTCAATCCCCAGCCAGGGAGCTTCCCACATGGTGCAGCAGATCTCTCCTGCCTCGCCCACTGCTCCCCTCAGCAGGGAACTTAGGTAGCTCTGCCTGTTCTGCTCCCCACTCTGTCTCTGGTGAATCCTCTCACCACCCCACACCTCCGGCCTACATCCCAGTTCTTGTATGCATAAATAAATAAATAAATCTTTTTTTTTTTTAAAAAAAGATATATCCCAGTAAAACTTTTGCTCCTCCCCTGTGAGAAAGAGTGATAACCCAGCCAATTTTCAGAAGACACTTAGCGTGCTTCAGTTTTGTTACTTTTGCACAATTTCATGTTCAGAGAGGAAACAATAATTCATATTGTATATAGTTCATCTTTTCTTTCAAATTTCACTGCCCATTATGAACAAAAATGGCCCACAACTGTGAAACAAATCTAGACATCAAAATCTGTTGAAGAAAATGATTTATATTAAATGACTGAACAATGGGATACAAATCATCAGACTGCCAAGAATGAAGAGTTCCCAACAGTGTTATTTGACATGGAAAGTATTTTATGAAGATTGTTTTCAAAATAGCAGAAGGAATCTAATAGACACACATGCAAAATATAACAATTTTTAAATGTCCAGCTCACAGTCTGGGCATTGGAGCAAGATTAAGATCAGATCTCTCCCAAGAAAAATATAGTTGGAGGAAAAAGGAATTTAGTAGAGAAATCATAAAAACCTTTGTAAATATGTTTGTTTTAACTAAAATATTAAAACTCTAAGTAGACATTCATGCTATTTTATTGTTATGTTTGTACTACGATTTCCATTTTTTATCCCTTGATCACTGGAAATTTTTTAGACTCTCCATCAGAAAATTTCAAAAAGGAATTTATAAATTCTTCTAACTTGCATATAAATATTTGCTTTCTTAAAATATTTCATGCCTACTTAATTTGTGTTGCCATCATTTTTGACTCTTCTCTCCCTAAGTTTTATCTTCTACCTCCTCTGGTACTGTGTCTACCAGTCTGTTTTTTAAGCATATCTTATTGGCTTTTATTATAAACATTGCAGTTCTGTGGGCTAATGCCTTTTTCTATTTTTGTCTTTGTAAAATCTTGTTCACTCCTCATTTTAACTCACTTTTTTATACTATTCCATTTTATAGGACATTTTCTATTATGTTCTCATAAGCACCTCCTTTTCCAAATCACCTCAACAGAAGCATTCGGTAAATGGTACAAATCATACATGATAGATTTGAAATTACTTGGGTTGACTGTAAGGTATTGATAAATATTGCCTATATGCAAACTTAACTGAATGGAAACACAACTTGAAAAAGATTTATTCTAGTATCAGTAACAGATAAGTCACTTTATTTAAAAACTTGTGATATATTTTACAATATCTTCCCAAGTTGACCAGTGCATAAAAACCAGATTCCTCATATTTCAAACATGGTATGGATATATCCCAAAACTATTGATAGTCTATTATGTAATCTTCTGGTTGATTTGGATTTGAATGGTAGCAAAATAATTACTATTGCTATCTTTTTTTTTAAGAAAAATAGCAAAGTCATTGTGCTACAAATAATTTTGAGCAATTGTTAGAAGATAAACTAGACTATCTCTATAATTAGTATGAATCTACATTAAGATAAATATGCAAATGAAAATAAAAGAGAATGAGGAAGATAGGCAAATGAGGATCAACATGGAATCAGATAATACAACAACTAGAATATAAATAAAAAACAAAACAAACCCAAATCAGTACCACATTTATAACCCTGAATGATGACATCAATAGTTCTAATAAAAAGGGACTTTTGTCAACACTACAACCAAACAGTAGTTAAAGCTAAAAATTATTTTTCTTGCTCACTGTATATATTAAATCCCCAAAATCATGTACAAATAGCATTTATTCTATTGTAAAGATTCAGTCATTTTAAATAATTTTTTTAAATGTTGAGTTAAATAATAGATTCCCATATTCTCAGGCAGTATTCCTTAAGAAAAGAACATAAGAACATTCTCAAAAACCTATTAATAGAATCGGTTACATCTGAAATTCAACTTCAACTATGCCAATTTCATTAAGAAAAGTCAACATATTAATCTATTTCTTTAAAGGTCACACTATTTAGGTGTTAAAAGGAGGCACGGATTGATTTTTTTTTTTTTCAGAATGTGACCACTTTAACATCATTATAAAGTTTAGCTTTTAGGAAAAAAATCTCATCTGAGAGTTTAACCCTCGCAAATTTTCATGAGAGAAATTGCTTGGCTGTCATTATTCCCCCACAATATTGTATTTCCCCCCAGTGTGCTGTACAAAAGAAACTCACACCTTAAATTGATTCTCAATTTTATCTACAGATTATAGTCTACATTTAAATAAAATACCAAAGTGAAAACTTCTCAGAAATGAAAATGAAAAGTGAAAAGCCAAAAGGTAATCTCCCAATGCAACATTTAAAATGAAATCTGTTTACTCGACAGATCTGTTCTTTTGCTTTCCTCCAAAGCTGTGAGTTATTAAAATTTTTCATGCAGCCAAGACCTTTCCCACACAGCGGCTTTCTCCTTCTTTCACATTAACCTTTTCCCTGAAGCAGGACCATGCATGTTATCACAGCAAGCTCGCTAAAGGAAGCTTCATAACGATTAATAATAGAAGGGATTGCACTTCTCGTCAAACCAGCTGAGTGTTCCTCTTTGCTGCTCACCCAAGAACCATAGGACTTTCCTAGACAGGCCAGAGAAAGGGCAGCACACCATATTTAGCCTTTCTGGGAAAATTGGACAAATACAAATGAACCCTAGTCTTTGGTTGCACTTTGCATTTAATAGTTACTAGGTACTAACAGTATGATACCTATTTCAAACTAGGGTAGAAAATTCATTAACCTGTTTTATTCTGTGGGCAAGAATTTTTTTCAGCAATCACTTTTCTCATTTTAATGGAACAACACAGAATATGAAAATAGAAGGCAAACAATAGCAAAATCAAATATGTTATTTTAGCAGAAGAAAATGTGGAATTTGGTAAACAGTAATATAGTATCTGAATAACAATACATATTTGAATAAAGTGTTCTAAAATAATAGAATTAGTGGTTCCAGAAAATTGAATCAATAGTCATTATGAATGAACAATGAACAAATTTAATTTTATTAAGATGTTTATGAAAGGTGATTGTAAGTAAGGCTAACACTAGTCTCCACGGTTAAAATGTAGTGTTCCTTCACAAATGAAATTGCAATAGAACTACAGAAACATACAGATCTTTACTCATGTCCTCTCTTAATGAACATTTTTTATTAGTACTGTAACAGTAAGCAATAGAGTATTTTCCTGCCTGTGGGGGTTGGATTATCTCACTTTATGGCCTCTTATAATAAAATGGAGGTTCAAGATAACCTCCATTAGTAGATGATTTATCTGGGCTCCAAATGTAGGTCCTGCACTCTTAAGCTTGTGCTCTGTGCTCTTTGCTCAACCCAGAAATCATAGGATATAAGCCAGAGTATCATTCCATATCCCATCAGTAGCAACTTGGTGGGAGTATCCAATAAACAAAAATAAAATATAATCAGCCAACCTAAATTCATTAAAATACTTCCATAAATTAAACCAGATCTCATAATTTCTATCAGATTATTTTAAAGTTGTAGTAACAAGCCCTTTTTAAAATTTGCTCTGCTAATTTTAAATTACATTTTTAATACATAATTAAAAATTACATTTCCTCATATCACTCTTCCCATAATCACTAAAAACTAATTTAAATATATTCCATTCTGATGGAATCTTACAATCTGATTTTGTTTAATTGGAGTAATTTTTACACATGGACCCATCTCTTAAAGAACTGTTTTCATTTCTGATTTATACTAAAGGCTAGATATAAAATCTATTCAGGACCAGGTTCTAGCTGAATCTCCCTGGGCTGCTCATGGGCTCTGGTTTGAAGGTGTTCAGGGAATGGAAATTGGGGAAAGGAGAGGAATAGCACTTACATTGCTGTTCATCGCTCTTGTCTCCACATTGGTCTGTGAAGTCACACACTTTGTCAGAAGGCAAGAAGACCCCATTGCTACACTGAAAGGCTTCTGCTCCTTGCTGAACCAGCGTAGAGATGAAAACATAAGAAATCCAAAGGAAACAAAAAGCTTTAATTTGGGGGAACGCTAACATTCTAGTGAGGCAGGAGAACACTGCCTGATATATCTAGTAGAGATTAGACAGTTGCAATTAGTGAATCCATAACTAAAATGTTCTTTTTCTTTCCTCTGTTCTTTGTTTTCAATATGTGCCTCTTATGCCTGGATATATCGGTGACTACATACAATCTAACAAATTATTCCTAAGGCACTTAAATTATTCTCTCAGAGGAGTGTCTTTAGAAAATATTTAACTTGAGCAATTACACCATTTCTATATCTCTCTAAACATGGATGTTTATTGCCCTATGAATAACATGTTTAAACAATTGAAGCCTGTATAATCATACTATTTTCTGAAAGAATAGTGTTTTTTTTTTAAAAGGCAGTTACATAAATTGAGGGGAGGGACCACAACAGAGCTATAAGTAATATAGAAATGTTCTGTGTTGATTCCCATGTTTATGCAATCATAATCATATGATTTAGAACATTATCATGATTTCTACAATTTATACAAATATTTCAGATCCAATGATTAGAATTGTTCTGTGAGAAGGAAATGATTATCCTTTATTTTTGAACACAAAACTCTCATTGCTTGTTTAGGTAAGAACCATCAATATTTTTTAAGTTAAAGGAATATCAGAAATTATTCTTTTAGCTATCATGTAACGTTGACATAAGAAAGTTAAGGGCTGGGCTTCCCTGGTGGCAGAACAGGCTAAGCGCAGTGCTGTGGATCTGTCGGCAGCTGTGGCGGGAGTTCGATGCCCAGCCAGGGAGATTCCCACATGGCGCAGCAGGCCTCGCCTGCCTCGCCCGCTGCTCCCCTCAGCAGTGTATTTCCATCCATCTTCCTGTTCTGCTCCCCACTCTACCTCTGGTGAACCCTCTCACCACCCCATACCTCTGGCCTGCACCCCAGCTTGTATGCAAAAATAAACAAATCTTTAAAAAAAAATAAGAAAGTTAAGGGCTTTACAGGGAAATACAGTAAGTTGATGTTAGAAATTCATACGCCCTACTGCTGAGTGCAGTGTTCTTTCTTCCATAGCACACTGATTCACCTTTCAATTCATCTCAAAAGCCTTCTGATCTTATTCCTCTTAGCACCTACAGGTCTGATATTGTCCTTGTTTATTTCAATGGTTTTTCTATGAATCTGTAAGAATGAAATATAATTGTCACTTTTTCACTATTAGAGCTACAGTTCTTGGCAGATGGTAGTTGCTCAAAAAGTAATGGCTAAGTAAATGGAATTAACAAGAAATTATAAGTATTTTAGTTTTTGTTAGGTACAAAAAAATAAATACAATGAAAATGCATATTTCCAACGTGCTTCTTCATAAAAGGTATACAATTATTGTGTTCAATATGTTGTTTTCCATTTCTAAATCTTGTACTATTTTAAAAGGTCCTGTAGACTTTGAAATAGCAATTTTGTGTTACACTGGCAATGCATTCCACCTTCTCCTCAACACTTAATCAGTTATTATACTGTACAGTATAATAGTGAAGGTATGTTGCTGTTCTTTTTAACTGGAAAAAAATATTCTAGAGTTCTATGTTTTTTGGGATAAAGAAAATCAATACATTTTTTTTCCCATTGACAGCTATACAGAGGTTTTGCTGATTTGTTTCAATTAAGAAGCTATATATGGGAAAACAGCTGTTAATTAGAGTCAGAATCTGATTATACTGTCAATAATCATCCATTATTTTCCAGCACATCCTTCTACCAAGGACAAAAAGCCGGGTCACATTAGGAGGTGGCAGCAGTTAGTGCCAGTCTCTACAGTTACTCCACATGTTGGGCTTCACTTTATTTCTGCCTGTGCAGAAAAGAGTTGACATAACAGGATTGACTGCTATCCTTACAAAGGCATGCTTACAATGTTGGCCATTGTTGGTATCTGGAAATGTCTATTTCAGAACAGTTTCATCACTCAACTAGTAATTTTGGCTCACTGTGCCTAAAGAGCTTTCATGAACAAAAAGGTAATTATGCTGAATATTTGCTTTCCTTCTTGGAGTGTGGCATTGTTATGTGCCAGGTAGAAGTGGCCTACTTGACCACCCTCTACAAAAATAACCCTAGGCCCTGAGTATCTTAGGGGCTCCCCAATGGTGACACGAGGATGGTGCCATTTCATTTGTGTTGTCACAAATTGGTGCTGGAATTAAGTGTGTCCTATATGACTCCAATGGGAGAGAATACCGGAAGTCTACTCACTTTTTTGCTCAGATATTGTCCCATGCATTTTTTCCATTCTTGTTCTATTACTTTTACTTTAATATATAGTAGCCATGAATACAACTGTATGCTGAGTCATGAAGATTCCCCTAGCAAATAATTGAACTTGAGGATGGTCATGGTTCCAATATGTTTCCCTATCTTTCAAACACCCTAATCACTGTACTCTTGAGGACATTTATTTCCCAGGTTGCTACTGGTGAGATCTTCAGTAATTGAACTGTCCCCTTGTGCCAGGGATTATTTTTGCTCCATATAACATTCAGAGTGGTGTTTGTTTTACCCACAGGTTTAAATAAGTGTGTTAAACCTCATCTTGCCACCTGTTTTCATAGATTATTCTCAGCACCACTTGTTATCCAGACCCCTAAAAGCTGATGCTAAAAGTGGGTGCATGAGGCTTTATGAATCAAGGACTGGGAGCTGGCAAAGTTCTTTGTGTTATAAGAACCATTTTTTACCCCAAACTAAGCATATAGTTTTCACTTTTAAGACTTGAAAATGTTTTGTTGGAGATTATGTTCCCACAGGACTTGGGCATATAGTGTGATGATCACATTCTTAGTTGAAGAAGTGCCATCTAGAGACTATGGAGTAATCAAATTTGTATGATCTCTCCAACTGTGGGTTCTACTGCTTTTCTCCACAGTGCAGTGGGTGTTTGATATTAGTGATTTCTGTCATAAAATAAATACAACTCTATGGAGAGCTAACTGTACGAAAGTGAAGACAGTATAAGAAAGGTCAGATTTCCAGCAAATATTACTTTCTCTTTATATGATATCTATGAGCATACAAACTTTTTCAGCCACATCATGCCTAGGGTATTTCACATTTTGGCTTTTTTCTTCTCCATAAAAAGACACTAACTCAACAACTCTTGACCTAAATTCTACCCATACTCCCACAAGCTCCCCCTCCCAAAAAAAATCCAGAGGATTGATCTGAACAGTACGAGTTCTCTCATCAAGTCTTTGGGTTGATAGTACATATGCCACAAGACTCAGGCTCAAAAATATATATTTCATTATTATTATGCCTACCTGTGAATAATAAAAGATAACGAAATGCTTTAAATGCTAATTCAATCTCTATATAACGAAATGCTTTAAATGCTAATTCAATCTCTATATTTGTGTAGTCCCTTCATTGCTCTCATTCCTTGAAACCTCTTTTCCCCACCTCTCATTTCTAACTAACCAGGGGCAGAGCAAGTATAAATACAAGCATTTAGTAAAGCCAGTTCTGCTCATATTTAGAAGGTGGTCTCTTCTTCTTCTCCTCTTCTATTCTGTCTCCTACATACATGTCACTGAAGTACCCCATTGTCCTTCCATGC
Organism: Scalopus aquaticus; assembly: GCA_004024925.1. Lineage (NCBI taxonomy): Eukaryota > Metazoa > Chordata > Mammalia > Eulipotyphla > Talpidae > Scalopus > Scalopus aquaticus. The sequence continues at coordinate 23,603 of PVIJ01000772.1, forward strand.
CCTCCATAATCAATTACCACAGGAGAAGAAAAAGACCAGAGACCAATAAATATGATGAACATAGCTGCAAAAATTCTCACAAAATCTTATAAAACCAAATTATAATACATTAATGGATCATATATCACAATCACGTGAAATTAATTCCAGAGATGCAAAGATGATTTGACATCTGTAAATCAATCAATATAATTTACCACATCAACAAAAGGAAAGATAAAATTAACATGATCATATCAATATTCAAATAAAGTGTTTGACAAAATTGAGCATCCATTCACGATTAAAAATTTTTGAAATATGCAGATATAAGGAAGTTACCTCAACATCATAAAGATCATATATTACAAACCTAAGATTTATTGCTAAGATCATGTATTGCTAAGATCAGACTCACTGGCAAAGAACTGCAAGTTTTTCCTCTAAGATTCAGGTATAAGACAAGGATGTCCACTTTCACCACTACTATTCAATATATTATTGGAAGATCTGGCTAAAGGAATTAGGACAACAAAGAAATAAAAGGAATCTAAATTTGGAAAAAAGCAAAACTGTCGCTGTTTGCAGATGACATGATCGTATACGTAGAAATCCCTAGAGATTCCACTTAAAAAAAAAACTATTACAAACAATAAATCAGTATAGTGAATTAGGAGGTTACAATAGCATCATACAAAAATTGTCTCATTCCCATATGCAAACAACAAAAGAGGAAGAAAGAAAACAAGCCCATTTACAATTGCATCCCCCCCAAAAAATGGAACGTAGGAATTAATAAAGGAGATGAAAGACCTGTACAATGACAATGAAAACTACAATATGTTGTTAAGAGAAATAGAAGACACAAGGAAATGGAAAGATACTGCCTGCCCATGGATTGCAAAAATTAACATTGTTCAATGGACTCTAATTCTTAGCAGGTGTTTTTATTTGTGTGTTTATTGACCTGTTCAGCATACATTTCTGTCTTTTGGTGACAGCATGCTGATTTTTTATTCCTTTGAGAAACCACTCAATCTGATTCTAAACTCCATGATTTTTTAAGAGCTAGAGGAGTTAACGCAGGACATAGTCCTGTACAATCAGACCTGCCTACCATCCTGGCTGAAAAATAAACATACTATCCAAGCGAGACCACAGAATAGCAATCCCCAGACTCCGAAGCCATCAGGAAAGGGGTGCTCTCTTCCACTAAGCTGAGGTAAGTACGGACCCAAATCTTCTGGTGGGCGTCTTGCACCTTTGGAAGAGGGTTCCAAAGGTTCACTTCCAGAGAACGAGGCTAATAAAGATATTACCTGAGCCAACAAAAGAAGATGGATACATTTCCATGACTTTAAGTCCCTAATAAAGTCATCTTGAAAATTGAACAGGTAGAAGATGCCTTAAGATGCTTCACTTAAATATAAACTAAGAGAATTTTTGGCCACGTTTAGTTTCTCTCCTGGTCAACCAAAACTGTTTGGACTAACACATACTTTCATTTTCATTTAATATATGTATTTAACATTGATTTTGAATTTAAGAAATAAAGATAAAATATTGTTTTAAATTTAAGGAAATACGTATTCTTAAGCCAGTCTCTTCTGATTACTCAATTTTAGTGAACCTTTATTTTGGTCATTATTAAACTTAAATATATTTTATAAAAGTTATAATCTAGCCAGACATTTAGGCTTTGAACATCACTACTTAAAAGAACGTTTTCAAAGTTCCGTCTCCGTTGCCCCTAGCGACTGTTTGTTGACTTCCTGGAACGTGGTAACCGCCATTGACGCACCCACATTGTGGTTAAGGCCCAGTCTTAGGCTCCCCCAAGCCGCCCCTGCCTCCGTCCAGACCCAATCAGAGGCTCCCATAGCGCCCTCGGCATGGAGGAACCTAATGAGCTGGTGCCCGATTCAGGTGCTGTGTTTACATTTGGAAAAACTAAATTTGCTGAAAATATTCCTGGCAAATTCTGGTTTAAAAAGTATATACCTATATGTCTTTCCTGTGGAGATGAACATACTGCAATTGTCACAGGAAATAATAAACTTTACATGTTTGGCAGTAACAACTGGGGGCAGTTAGGATTAGGGACAAACTCAACTGTTAGTAAGCCAACGTGTGTCAAAGCTTTGAAACCTGAAAAAGTGGTATTGGCTGCCTGTGGAAGGAATCACACCATAGTTTCAACAGAAGGTGGCAAAGTTTATGCAGCTGGAGGAAATAGTGAAGGACAGTTGGGACTTGGTGACACTGAAGAGAGGTACACTTTTCATCTAATTCACTCTTTTATATCCCAGCATAAGATTAAACAGCTTGCTGCTGGATCTAGCACTTCAGCGGCATTAACTGAAGATGGAGAGCTTTTTATGTGGGGTGACAATTCTGACGGGCAAATTGGCTTAAAAAATTTAAGTAGTGTGTGTGTCCCTCATCAAGTGACCGTTGGGAAGCCTGTCTCCTGGATCTCTTGTGGATACTACCATTCTGCTTTTGTAACGAGGGAGGGAGAACTGTATACATTTGGAGAACCTGACTGTGGGAAGTTAGGTCTTCCCAATCAGCTGCTGGTCAATCACAGAACACCCCAGCAGGTGTCTGGAATTTGTGAGAAAGTGATCCAAGTAGCTTGTGGTGGAGCACACACGGTGGTTCTCACAGAGAAAGCTGTGTACACCTTCGGCCTGGGACAGTTTGGTCAGTTGGGTCTTGGACCTTTGCTTTTGGAAACTTTAGAACCCAAAGTTGTTGATCATATTAAGCATCAGAAAATAAGTTATATTTGCTGTGGAGAAAATCACACAGCTTTGATAACAGATATAGGCCTTCTGTATACCTTTGGAAATGGTAGACATGGGAAATTAGGACGTGGAGTGGAGAATTTTACCAGTAAGTTCATTCCCACTTTGTGCTCTAATTTTTTGAGGTTTACAGTTCAACTGGTTGCTTGTGGTGGATGTCACATGCTAGTTTTTGCTTCTCCACGACTTGATGTGGCAGAAGAAATTGATTTCAACGAAATAAATGATTCTTGCTTACCCTCAGTGACTTCTCTACCTTTCAATGATCTGCCGTCAGTAAATGTTCTGTATAGAACTTTATCAGCACATGTGCGGCGAAAAAAAAAGGAGAAATCTCCCAATTCCATTCAAATGGTGCAAACACTACCTCCAATTGAAGGGACTTCTGTACCACCTGTGGGTTTTGCCCCCAGTTCAGTTCCTTTCCATCTGCCTAAAAGTCCTTCACCAGAACAAACAATGTCTGAAAAGGGGGACGTGCTGTGCTCAATGCAACCTAATTATTTTCAAGATAAAATAACCAAAGAAAAAGAAACAAGTAATTCTTCAGCAGCAGATTCAGAAAGCTTTGGGAAAACTACAGATGTCTTAAGTATGACCCATGTGATCAGCTTGAATTCCAATGACAAGTCATTAAAATTATTGCCAATTCAAAAACAAAAGAAACAAACAATTGAGAAACTGAAGCAACACACAGCTCATACTGAAAGCAATGACAGTAATGAACATGAAAGTAAAGAGATGTGCCAAAATATTAAAGAAGGGATAACATATAATCAACTTTTGGCAAAAGGAATCTACATGGCTCAAGCAGCTGTGATTATGGGAGCATTTTCAAATAAAGATGTACAAATTCCAGAGGAGCAAAAAGGAACAGAGGATTCAGAAAGAAGTGTATTAAAGGAGCAAGACATAGAGGCAAACAAAAATATGGAGGCATATGGAAGAAAAGAAGAGAAAGTAGAGATCTTGTTAAATGACTGTACTGACAGGGCGGAGCATCATATATTTTCAGAAAATGAAGGATGTGAAGATGCAGATGAGGAGATTAATGACAATCTGAAAGACAAGAAGAAAGTTATGGGAGATCATAAGAATCTTGAAGATGATCACAGCAAGACAGAGGAGCAAAAAGAACCAGACAACTCAGTTGAAAAAGACAAAAAGTCCAACTGGAAAAAACAATGGGCCATTTATAAATACAATAAAAATCCAAAAGGAAACATGAATAAAAAGATATGTTAATATGTTTTGGTTTGAACAATATGTCCAGTTTTGATATTTGTTTACACTGGTATTTTTGACGAGCAAATTCAAATTGTATCTCAAACTCTCCTTCAAGTGTTGCAATAAAATTGCATCGAAATCCTTCAAACTTGCAATATAAATATTAAATTAAGATATTTCATAGTTTTTACTAAACAATTCTACTTCTTTGTAATTTGATAAGGCGGTATTTACAATTACAAAACATAGTTTTTAATGTATTTGCAGTTTTTTAATTGAGCAAATTTGCTTTGATGAGGATATTTTAATAAGCTGTATCTGGTTGGTTGTAAAAAAAAGAAATTTTTCTATAATGTAGGTTTTCATGAAGATATAATGATCTCAAGGTATTTCTGGAGATAAATAGATCTCTAGTCTCTTAGGTGCAAATTAAATGCTTCTACTGGAATTTAAAAGCAACTCTCTGATAGAGTGAGATCAGGACAACTGAAGAAAATTAGCAGATGTAAGATGAAGGAAATAGGGTCCCTTATGAGGGATGCACGTCACAAAATATTTGATTTCACTGTGAGCAAGGTGGTCGGTACACAGCTGGCAGCAGATGCTCATTGGTGCATGGAGCCTAAAGAAAAGAAACCACAAGTACTTGAGGTTTAAGTGCAAGTCTCAGGATTGCGGCTCGGTCAGCAAGGAAATTTAAATAGAAGCCTCTCCATATTTCCGACACTCAAAGACAACACATCTGCATAAGAGCTAGAATCTAGGAAAGTGGGGAAATTGGAGTCATGTACATTGTAATTTTATTTGCATTTACATATTGCATTTATATAATTCTGTAAGAAACTATGAATGGTACAGAGGGAGAGACTGCTCTGTTTTTGAATAATGGATATCCCCAGGTAAAATCTACACCAAAGAAATTGTAGTATATAAAGTCCTTAAACTTGGCAGTACTGAAACTCTGTTCAGGAAAAAGAATTTCATGAAAAATAAAATTCAAGTAAGTTTACAAAATCTTCACAAATGTATACTATATAATTTATAAGAATCTCACACCAGTCTTCTCTTATTTCATTAAATCACATATGTAGGACTATAGTACAATTCCATTCTTGCACTTAAAATTATTTGAATGTCTATTATTTTTCTAGCATTCAGCTTGATGCTAGGCATATAGAACCAATTACGGTATTGTCCCAAATTCATGGAAATAACAGCTGATACTCAAGAACTGCATAGCAGTTTATTTTATAAAGGATGAATTTGAATGAATTCAGTCTATATTCAGAATTTATCTTGGACTCTGTTGAAGACCCAAAAAATAATTCATTTAGAAAAAGTATCAACTATAGTACAAATGGTTGTTACCTCTGCAGATGGTATTTCAGGGGCAGATGACAGATCCTTATTTCTATCTTTCAAAAATTCCTCCAAATTGTCAGTTACAATTTTCATTTAATTTGTGTGGTTTTAAATAACTTATCGAATATTAATAAATATATTTTATATAAGAAGAGAATAAGCTTAGACTTTTTACATTATGTGATATAGTTAAATGCACAACATAAAATCTAAAGAAATGACATTGAAAATCCGGGTTCTAGTTCAGGAGAGACAGTCATATGACATAGATTTATTTTCAAGGGATGAAATACAATCTCAAAGATTGAAATAGATCATAGGAAAGAAGCTTGATTTTATTCCTATCAAGGCTCCAATATAATCCATCTGTGGAAGTCCAGGACTCTGTCTCTTTGATATGGAAGCTGATATGTTCAGTTATAACAATATGCCCAGAGCAATACTTTCAAAAACTTTTCAATGATTTAATGCTAGTGGGTAATATAAATAGTACTTTGTATACAATATGCAGACAGCTGTTGAAAGCAGAAATTCACCAGATCAAATGAAAAGAATCAGTTTCCTAAAGTAATGATGCTTTCCAGTGTTCTTGAAATATGGCTTTTGAACAGTTAATGTCAAAATGTTCAAGTTTTCCTTATACTCTGGTTTTAGAATTCAGTACCACTATGCTGTGAGCTTATTTAAATGAATAAGCATAAAAATAAACTAGTCTATTTTTCAGTTTTCGATACAATATAAATCTATGACTTCCAGTTATCCATAAGTTTAGCTCTGTATTCATTTGGTAGATGGCAGTGACATCATCAATGCCTCTAAACTCGTTCAGATCATCCAGGGTATTGAGGCAATTCAAGGAAAACATTCTAGTCAGTCATCCTTGTAGAGAATTAAAGTTGGTAGTTACTTAAATGACTGTACACAGATGAAGATTCACCTTATATGAATTTCATACTGATTATCAGAGTACATTTTAATGGTTCCTTTGCTGGAACTGAGGACAAGAATGAGATCTTCATCAATGTATCTTCAACACATGACAAAGAGTTACCCACAGAAAAAATACAGCTAATAAACAATGGTGACTGTGAGCTAGAAATCCAAGAAAATTATTTTAGAGTAGATCAAAGAAAGTCAAAATGGATGGAACTGTAGGGTACTGTGCCAAGCAGAATGAGTCAAAAGGACAATGACGAATACAGGATGATTTCATATGTGTGATATAAAGAAACAAAAAGGAAAAGATAAAATGAAACCAAAAACAAGGAAAATATCATTCAATCTTTTTTCATAAGTAGTACCGAAGACAAAGGGAGTGATATTTCTGCTGTCAATCTAGAGCATCTAAACCATTTTGAGAATTGTATTCAGTTCTAAGTGTCCAGTGTGGGAAGAAATGTAGACAATCTGAAGCATTTCAAAGGGAGAACAGAACAATCAGGAAGGTTAAGTGACTCAAATGTTTGCCCTAAGAATTGAGCAGAAGCAATGAATTAAGAAAAAAAGCCTAGCAGAAGAGATAAATTAGGGAAAATCAGATCATCTTCAACGTTTGAAGATCATGTATAAGGAAGAGCTAAGCCTTGTTTTTGGCCCCAAGATATAGAAACAAGACCATTAGTTCTGGGATATTAAGTGTCTGAGCTTTTCACTGGAGGAGAGTGACAGGCTACTAGGGTTTGAATGTTTGGTAGAAATAATAGAGGATGTACTGTCCACTATCTCCAAATAGCTGTTGTATAGCAAAGATAAGTGATAAATTAGTCTTAATCTTGGAAACTGAAGAAGCAGCAGTTATCTGTGAGGGGAGTTTAATTTAAAAAGCCGGAATAATATGAGTGTATGTATATTTAACTTTTAACTGGGGGTGTTAAAATTTTGGTAGTGTTTCATTCACAATTTTTTATAGGTCACATGTTTTAGTTAATAAAATTTAATCATTTTTTCATTAAAGAACAGAAATAGGACCGTTAGTCATAAATCCTGAGAATGTACTCTCACCGTTATATATGTATCAGTGCTTTTTCTTAGTACCTGTAGCACAAGTTATGTAATGTTCACATTAGTAGTGTGTTGCTTCCCCAGAGCATAAAAAAGAAGGTTGGAACACTACTTAAGGTAATTAGTGCTAACTTTTGGATGACAGTCATAAAAGGCATTGGAGAAAAATGGCAACAGATTAAAGAGTAAAATTGTTCCACACATTAGCTATAACTTGGAAAAATAAAAAATCAAACAGACCAGTGTTTCAAACTTCACTAGGAAATACCCATCACTAGATAGAAAATAATCATTTCTGTTTCTGATGTCAGAGAATCTACTTTAGGAATTCTAGTTCTTTAAGAATATGCATACAGTAGGTGAGAACCAAAACTGTCAACCCCACTACTTAGCCTGCATGCTGAAATAAAAATTACCTTTTCTATCTTCATTAATTTGGTTCTGCTGTCCTTTAATGTATTCATTAGCATTTCTTTACTCTTTCGTGACTAGGCTTGTGTTTGCACTCTAAGATACTTTGAATTTCTGCCTCAACATCCTTACCTTGTCTTTTATAATAAACCTGATTTTCACCCACTCCCGATCAAGTTCTCACTCCGAAAGACTTACCTTATGCCAAATTTCCAGCTCTCTGAGCCACTGCCAAAGCTTTTTGAAGCTTACTGCATAGTAAGCAATAAATTGAGCTTTGTCTATCACCAGGTTTTGTTGCTAATGGAGAGCCAGATTTTGACAAAAGAATCTAGAGAAGAGTGGCACTAAGTAAGATACAGAAAGAATTAAAAATTCATATATGACTTTTTCAAACTTTGTATTTAAGACTAAAGCAGTAAGATATGAACAACTGGGCACCGTCACAACAATGATGGACACTCTAATGATATGTTCAACAGTTCAGAAAATACACAATTATAGATAAAAAAATTAATTGTGTGTCCATGTACGATTGTGTTTAGAAAAAAGTAGAACTTGGATTATGCTATTTTTGTTATCTAGCACATGATTAAAACTCTTATTCTTCCACATGACAAATGGAGGACCTGGCATTGTAGGCTTAAAGATAGAAGCTAGACAAATAAGTCAGACATGGAATATGCCAAATGTTGTGATTAAATCTTAGTAAGGCACAGTTCCTTGACATTTGCTTTTGTATTTACCCTCTACCCTTTGTTTTTTGGCAAGAGTGCAAAGGTAGTTGGGGGAGAAAGGGAGAAATAGATAGATTGCTTGTTATTACAAAACTTCATAGAATGGAGCTTCAAAAGCTCAAAGAAGAACAGAAAGATGTCCAAGGGAATAATAATGATTCTTTTTCTTTTTTTTTTTTTTTTTTTTTTTGCTGTTCAAGGGTAAACAAAGACATATCTGGTATTTCTCACTGTTACCATTCCTGGTCTTAAACTACTTTTGCTTCAACCTTTTAAAGGTCCTGATCTGTTCAATGCTTTTAGAATTACAGTTGAATGAAATCCAAGGTCATAAAATATCAGAAGTATATGGTATGAGTTTGGTTAAGAAAAGCATGGATCAGAAACAATTGCAGCAAGATGTTTAAGGCAGATGATTAATAAAATTAAGGAGAACTGGGAGAGAAACCAGAAAGATTCACTAACTAAAGACAAGATCAAATACCGAATAAGATTTTGGAATAGCATCTATATTAAAGTCAAGATATTTATAATGTTTTAACTATAAGGCAGAACATAAAATTAGGAGAGGGAAAAATATCATTATTTAGTATGTGTGAGTATATTATAGAAACACAGGGAAAATGTTTAGGAAATAATCCAAAGGTGTAAAGTGAGTATGACTTAACACAGTATATAGATACAGAGCATCCAGCCTAAGTAGGAGTTTAGAATATTATTGTGTGGACAACTCTGGACTCGTATGAGAAGATATATTTCTGTCAAGGCTATGGATTATTTATAAGAAACTGTGAATGATACTATTGTTTGCCCCTATTTTTAGAAGAATTGTGAAGGAGTAAAACTAAAAAACAAGAGGTGAACTTGCAAAATTGCCTATGAAACAGCCAAAAAGTGGAAAAGAAGAAGGAGCTGATCCATTGTATCTCATCTGCAGACAGAGTTAACTCTCTGGTGGGTTACAGGAGAACGAATAGGTGACACAAGCAGAGAGATCTCCAAATGGCACCAATAGAGAAGCCTCTTGTAGTGGCTTAAGCCTCTTGAAGAATACCATAAACTGGATGATTTATAAACAATAGAAATTTATTTATCACAATTTTAGCGGCCGTGAAATTTAGAGGCCGTGAAAGCCTAGATGAAGGCACTGCTATGTACTGTCGAGGAGGGTTTGTTACCTAGTTCCAGGACAGCCATCTTCTCAATGTTCTCACAGGGCAGAAGAAATGGAGAATCTGAGTCCCCTTTATTACAGGCACTAGTTTCATTCATTGTGACCTAATCACCTCCCAAAGACCCCATCTCCAAATACCATCACTTTGAGAATTAGTTTCCAACAAATGAATTTACAGGGAACACAAACACTCAGTCAATGGCACACATGTGTCAAAAAGCAAACAGCGCATGGAGTGCAGGTTGAAGGTGATGCAAAGCTGGAACAAAAGAATGTGTAATGTGTCTGATATGGCACCTGAGAAAGATTAACATTATTGAAAGTTATGATACTGGATCAAGAGCACCAGGACAATGAGGATAAAAAGAAGCTTTGAATTCTAAGTCATTCCAGTTTTTGAGGTCCAAAAGATAACAAAGAGGTAAAGAGGCAACAGCTGGGGAGACAGGATGAAAGCCAGAACCCTGTAACTTGCCAGAAGCTAACTTAAGGAATTGAAGAGGAAAGAGTGATTAACTATGTTAAATGCAGCTGAGAGATAAACTAAGGCAAGAACTTAACAATGGATGTAGCAAGAATGTGAAAGCTGTTGGTAACTTTGTCAAGAGTAGCAGGCAAGAGCCTACTTGGTATTCAAAAACAAATGGGAGGCTAGGAATTTAGGGAAGTGATTATAGGGAACTCTTCCCCACGGTTTTATCAGAGAGGGAGAAGAAAAGTGGGAGACTAGATAAAAAGAGATGTGAGGACAAAGAAGCTTCTTTAAAAAAAAAAAAAAAGAAATGGCAAAATGTAGATGAGAATAACAGAAAACAGTGAAAAATAACAATGCAAAAAAGGAAAAAAAATCCTGCAGGATTATTATTATGTGTGTAAAAGGGGATTATATACTCTACTGCCCAGAGTGGCAAGTTATAAACCCAGCTGATCCATATGCACCAAAAACGAGGCAGGGTATATACAGAAACAGATCAGGTAAGTAAAAAGTTCAGAGTGATAGAGTTTAACAATGTTCTCTTTGGATTAATTCAATTTTCTTAGGGATATAGAAAGCAAAGTCCTGAGCTGAGACTAAGCATAGGAGAGGAGGTACTGGAGACTCAAGGAGAAGTGCATGTGTAAGAGTCTCACAGGAGAGGAACAGTCAACATACCAGGGATGGATGGATGACAGCGATGCAGCATTCCGAGTCCAGCGGAGAATGATGTGGGGCTTATGGAGCAGAATCTGGAGACAGAGAGCCAGATCATGAAACCCAACTTTTAGTTAAGTGATCTGGGCCATAACTCTCTAATGTTTCCTGCTCCATAAAATAGGGTAATAGTAATACTTTCCTCATGGCATAGAGGATTAGGAAGATAGAAAGAAAGATAGATAGATAGATAGATAGATAGATAGATAGATAGATAGATAGATAGATAGTCAGGCAGATAGATACACAGATGGATGATAGATCATAGAAATGTACCTAAAATAGTTTTATGTTATAGTAATGATCTATACTGATGCTAATGACCATGAATTTAAATTTAAAATAAAGACCAATGATCAATATTTATCAGTCACCAAACTCCTTCTTCTTTTATTGCCTAAAACAAGTGACCAAGAGCTGTTGATTCTATCAATCAAGAAAAAAACTTTCAGAAACATGTTATATAATAAAATTCCTGATATTCAATTCCTGATTTTCTTTAAACCTATTATACACCCTAATATCTGTCAAACCAATGTAAAATGAGGAACCCCAGTCCTAATAGACTGGGGGATTTTTTTCAGTGCTTTATTAGCAAATTTTTTTAAATTCTA
>PVIJ01000772.1:35209-76950 GCA_004024925.1 Scalopus aquaticus
CTCTCTCTCTCTCTCTCTCTCTCTCTCTCTCTCCCTGTTTCTCTCTCTCTCTCTGCCCCTCTCTCTCTCTCTCTTTCTCTCACACACACACACACACACACACACACAACCATTCTGAAAACTTTTCTTAGAAAAATCACTGGTAAAAAGTATTTTTCTTTTCTGCAGTAAGAAACATCTAAGTGAGTCAGGAGAAAAATGAGTGATGAGCTCTGATCAGCTGAAGGAAAGTGATAGATCCACTGAGCAGAAATCAATTGAACCCTGAAGACAGAAAAGAGATCTTCGGCAGGGACCACCCCTGGACACATGTCTGAAACAGAGATTTCCTTGAAAAATATCAAAGATGACCAATGGACCAGGGGAGAGCAAAGCCCTGAAAACAACAGGTCTGCCCTTAAAAAGAGTCCTCTAAAAATAGCCATTCCTCATTTAAAAAAAATAAAAATAAAAACCTCAAGTCTGAGACAAAAAGTCTTGCACTGTTTGTCCTGCAATATATAATACATAGGTTACACTCAATCAAATATTTGCTCCATTCTGAAAACTTCCAAATGATACTGCAGTTACTCTCATTTCAGCCAAAAAGTCAATTAAATAGGAACCTAAACTTTTCTGAATCGTTTTATATATTTGCTGGATAATAATTTACCTTTTAAAAAAGTGTGGTGACAGTTCTGAAGAGTAAACTATCATTTGAATTCAATCTGCTGCTTGAATTGTAAGGGAGTGGCCTCTGAAGCTGCCTTCCTTTCAACTGGAGAGGCACCTGACGGACATGCAGGCTGCAAACTCTCCCTGGGCTCCGTGCTCAAGGACAGCATTTCACAAACATAATCAATTTTAAAATATGCAAACTTCTGCCCATGTTTACAAAGGGGCAATTTTAGTTTCTGACTTAAAAAGGCAAAAATAAGTTATATTTCCAGAATTCACTACCAAACTACTACATTTTGAACTTAAGATGCCAAGATGCATAATGCATATGTGATTTATGTGATTTCTACACATTTTAATTGCCAAATTCAAATTGAATAAACTATATTAATGAAAATCCAAGCAGTTGCAGTAACCCTTGGCTTAATCCATATTTAACAAGTATTGACAGGTTTGATTGTTTTTTAGGAAGGCAATAATCACACACCATCTGCTGCCAGTTAAATGGAACTTATTCAATTGTTAAATTACAAATGTAAAGAACTGAGTTCTAAATATGTTTGATTAAAATGGACACGGCAGATTTCTTTATGCAATGCTTGGTGCAGTTATTTTAGGGAAGCCCCTTTCCTTCATTTTCCTTCAATTTTGTAATTTTGGTGTAAGAACACTTTTGCCAGAGAATGGGGTGGGGAGAGTAAGAACTGATGAATGAACATATGACATTACTGTATGTTAAAAACAGTAACATCACACACTTCTTAGACTTTTTTTAAGTGACCCCCCAAAAAATTACCAAGCTACTATATAATAAGTCCCCTATAAGATAAATACAAAACTATATTTTTACTGTACCAATAGTGTTTTGATTAATGAATTGCAAGCTTTAATAAAAAATTTAGTAGATGCAATTAGTAGTATTTAATTTAGTAGTATGTAATCACTGTTTCTTAATTTAATTCTCTTTCCATCTGTTTGTGAAATTTATATTCCCCCTGAGAGAATTTGAAATATCTAAGCATAATATCTATCTAATAAAAAATATCGAAGAATTTTAAGTAAATATAGCACCTAGTCTCTTTCTCAAGTGAATTAATATTAGGACAAAAGACAAAAGCTATAAATACAAAAATACAAAAAGATCAAGAAAGAAGATAATAGCAGAAATGACAACAAATTTTGAAGGGTGGAGGGAGGTAGGGAAATTGTAAATGATTAGCAGAGAACAGGATGAAAAGGTATCTGTACAGCAAAAATCCTGAGAATTGCAGTCAGTGAGGGTACCAGTGCTTTAGAAAGCAGAGCTGAGTTGCAGAAATAAAAATTAGCCTTCATTAGAAACTGTATACAAATCTTAGACTCTCAGATTCCTTTTGAACCCCAGCAAAGCCAGGTTGCTATCCTTTATTCAAGCCCCTTTGCCTCCATTCTATGCTATGAAAGACCAAAAAATGGCTTTTAATAAACCATAGACTTTCCACTTAGCTTTTATTTTTTATTTTATTTTTAATTGAAACAACATTGGTTGATAACATTAAGTAGGATTCATATGTACAGCATAATAGGTCAACATCTTTATTGCATTATGTTCATCACACTCTAGTTTCCATCCTTTCCTCCAATTAGCTTTTAATTTCATCATTCATAATTGAGTGCATAGGTAAGGATCACTAATGCTAGATAGCCTCCATTTGCCTCATCCAGAACCACCCCTTCCTTCCCACAAGGGGCTAAATTCTAGAAAATGCATCACCCAGGCTCCTGAGTTCTCTCCCACTGGTAGGTTAAATTAGTGAAACCCCCAGTCAGAGACTATAGTTGAAAGGCAAAATATTTCTCCTTGTTAAGCCACAGGTTAGAGGTAGTAACATTCCTCTATTAAGCAATATAATATATATTTTAAAGTATCTACTTTTATGTAACCCTCTGCTCCAGTTGCAACTGTAACTAATACTCTCTCCAGTTCCCAATACCTTCTCCCTTCCCTTGCCCTTTAGGCTAGGGGCAGTAACTGCCCTTTGCTGCTGCTAACTTCTGGTTTTTCACCATCCCTTGATGTTTAGCCTGAATTCTGCAGATGGAAAATTCAGAGAAGCCTTTCTATTACCTTACCTGAGTGTGCCTACTATTACCTATCAGGATCCTGACTTAAAGAGATAGACAAAATCAAATAAGCAGAGAGACCTTTTTGGAAATAGCTAATAACATAGGGACAGAAGTTATAAAAATTAGTGGCCAAAAAATAAGAGGGGGTATTAAAATAGTATATCTAGTAAAAGAGAACAGAACTATAGAGAAAAAAGATAGAAGACCAGAAAATTCTCTTAGGAATTAAAAATTAATATAAACTAATAGAGGTGATAAAGAATTGAAGAAATTCAATCAGAAGCAGAACAGAAAGACCAAGTGGGGAATAAAAGATAAGAAAATTTGAGTATAACCCAGGACATCCAACATTCTACTCATAGGTGAACAGAAAGAGAGAGCAAGAAAACAAAAGAGTAAATTATCAACAAAATATTTTAAGAAATTTAATAGTGAAGAAAAAACTCAACAGAAGAGCCCTAAAGGGCCCACAGATTGCCTAGTACAAATCATGCAATTTCAGCAAATCGAACTTTCCCAGATTACACAGCATGATAGAGTAATGATACTAAATGCAGCATACTAAGCAATCACTGCAATGTATGTTCCTGGATGCACCATGGATCAGGAATTGTTTCTTTTGCTATTAAAAAAGAGGAGAAATTACAACAGACACAGCAGAAATTAAAAGAATAATCAGAAATTATTATGAACAGCTATATGCAAACAAGTTCAACAACTTAGAAGAAATGGACAAATTCCTAAAACTATACAACCACCCAAAATTAGATAAAGAAGATATAGAACACCTAAACAGACCAATCACAAGCAGCAAAACTGAAACAGTAATCAAAACCCTACCCAAAAATAAAAGCCCAGGACCAGATGGTTTCACAAATTAATTCTACCAAACGTTCAAAAATGAACTAGTCCTTATCTTACACAAACTCTTTCAAAAAGTTGAAATAGAAGGAATATTAGGTTCCATGAAGCAAACATTACACAAATGCCAAAACTGAACAAGGACAACACACACACACACACACACACACACACACACACACACACACACACAAACTACAGACCATTCTCTCTAATGAACACCGATGCAAAAATATTCAACAAAATCTTAGCCAACAGAATCCAACAATGCATCAAAAAATAATACACCACAACCAAGTAGAATTTAGTCCAGGGACACAAGGATGGTTCAACATCTGAAAATCAATTAATGTAATCCAACACATCAACAAAAAGAAAAATAAAAACCATATGATCATATCAATAGATGCTGAGAAAGCATTCGACAAAGTTCAACATCTGTTTATGATGAAGGCCCCGAAAGCCTCGGGATAGAAGGAACAAAGCTTAACATAATAAAAACCATATACAACAAACCCACAGCCAATATTATCCTCAACGGTGAGAAGATGAAGCCTTTCCCCTAAGATCAGGAACAAGGCAAGTATATCCACTCTCACATTACTTTTTAACATAATACTGGAAGTCCTAGCCAGAGCAATAAGACAAGAAAAAGACATACAAGGAATCCAAATGGGGAAATAAGAAATTAAACTATCACTATTTGCAGATGACATGATAACATACACTGAGAATCCTAAAAACTCCATAGAAAAACTAATCAAAATTATAGACCAGTTCAGTAAAGCAGCAGGATATAAAATCAACAAACAAAAATCAGTAGCCTTCCTATATACAAACACCCAACCTGAAGAAGAAGAAATTAAGAAATTCATCCCCTTTACAATTGAAACCAAAAAAATCAAATACCTGGGAATAAACCTAACAAAAGAGGTGAAGGATTTATACAAAGAAAACTATAAGACACTATTCAACGAAATAGAAGAGGACACAAAGAACTAGAAAGTCATCTCCGGCTCATGGATTGGAAGAAACATTATCAAAATGGCCATGCTACCAAAAGTAATTTACAGATTCAATGCTATCCCAATAAAAATTTCAATGACATTCTTCAAAGAAATAGAAAAAAATTGATAAAATTCATATGGAAGCACAAAAAAACCCGAATAACTAAAGCTCTCCTCACTAAAAAGAAAGATTTCAAACTATACTACAAAGCCATAGTAATTAAAATAGCATAGTACTGGAACAAAAACAGACACACAGACCAATAGTATCTAATAGAAAACCCAGAAATAAATCCACATATCTATAGGCTACTAATCTTTTACAAAGGGACAAAGAATATGCAAGGAACAAGAGAACAAGGTCAGTTTGTTCAATAAATGGTGCTGGGAAAACTGGCCTGCTACTTGCAAAAAAAAAAAAAATGAAGCTAGACTACTACCTCACACCATGCACAAAAACTAACTCAAAATGGATAAAAGATCTGAATGTAAGACCTGAAACCATAAAATATACGGAAGAAAACATAGGCAAAATACTATAACATACACCTCAGTAAAATATTTAAAGACACATCCCCCAAAGCAAAGATAGTGAAGGAAAAGATAAACAGTTGGGATTACATCAAACTAAAAAGATTCTGTACAGCAAAAGAGACTTTCACCAAAACAGACACCCTACTGATTGAGAGAAAATTTTTGCACACAATACAACTGATAAGGGACTGATCACAAAAATCTACAAAGAGCTCACATGACTCAACAAAAACAAAGTCAACAATCCAGTCAAAAAATGGGCAGAAGAGCTAAAAAGACACCTCTCCAAAAAGAAAATGCAAATGGCAAACAGGCATATGAAAAAGCAAATTCAACATCACTTATAATGAGGGAAATGGAAATCAAAACCACAATGAGATACCACCTCACGCTAGGGAGAATGACACACATTAAAAAAACAGGAAACACAAATGTTGGCGAGGATGTAGAGAAAAAGGAACGCTTCTACACTGCTGGTGGGAACACAAACTGGTCCAACCACTATGGAAAGCTGTATGGTGCTTCCTCAAACTGCTAAAAATGGAGCTTCCATATGACCCGACCCAGTAATGCCACTTCTGGGAATCTACCAAAAGAACAGAAAAACATTAATCCAAAAGGATACATGCACTCCTATGTTTACTGCAGCACCGTTTACAATAGCTAAGATATAAAAACAACCCAGATGCCCCAAAATAGATGATTGGATCAAGAAGATGTGGTACATATATACAATGGAATACTATTAAGCAATCAAAAAAGATAACCACATGCAACCCTCACCAACATGGATGGAGCAAGAAGGGAATCATGCTAAGTGAAATAAGCCAGAAAGAAAAAGAAAAATATTGAATGGTTTCACTTATCGCAGGAATATAGGGGAACCAAATGAGAGAGACATTTAATGAGGGAGGAGGAGGATAAGGGCTCAAAACAGGAGAGAAAAGAGCACAAGGGACTTTGCTGACGGTTCACAGGTGAATCAGTGGTAGGTAACCTATGGGGAATACACAATAATGTAAAAGACATAAATAATAATAAAAAAATTTAAAAAGAAAAGAGGATCTGCAGATTAGCTAATAGTATCATATCAAAATTAATTCCCTAATCTAGAAAACTACTGTAGTAAAAGAATGCCCTTCTTTCTAAAAAATAGAAACTGAAGTACTTAAGAAAAAAAGAGGCATAATACCTGCAATTTCTTCTCAAATGACTCAATATAAATGTTTACTAGTATAAAGAAAGGGAGTGATAAGGTAAAAAATTTGATAATATTCAAGGAATCTGGGTTAGTGGTATACTAAAATATTTGTGTTATTTTTGCAAATTTTTGTTAAATTAAAATGAAAAGTCTTTCTATATATGACCAATTATATAAATTATATAAATATATATCAAATATAGAAGATTATTTGGAGGGTCCTCCCTGGTAACCTAGGTGTTAAGTATCAGCACTATTAACTCTACTACCTGAGTTCCACTCCCAGCCAGGGAGCTAACCCACATACGGTGCAGCAGACCTCTCCTGTCTCCCCACTCTGTCTCTGCTAAATCCTCTCATCACCATCACCACCACCCCCGTAGCCCCAGATTACACCCCAGTTTGTCTATGCAGTTTGTCTATCCAGTTTGTCTTCTTTAGGAAAAAAAAGAAAAAGAAGATTACTTGGTCATATATATGTATGTGTGTATGTATATAAGAAGCAACTTGTTTCATACAAATGATCAAAATTGCACTGAACTCAACTGGCATTTGAAATCCATGATTCGATAATGTCAAATTTTGAAGGAAAAATACTTTCAACCTAGAATAAACCCAAACCATCAATGAAATTTGAATTTTGAAATATATATTTCAAATGTAAGGACTGGAAGAAATTTATCATTAATGCTCTTTTCTTTAGAAAGCTACAATGTAATGTGTCACATCAAAATGAGTTAGAAAACCCAAAGAGGAACACATGGGGTTCAAGAGCAAGATTTCCAACGATGGGGTTAAAACCTGAAAGTCCCAGGTTAAGAATTGTTAAGTCTAACGAGAAGCATATGTTAAGGAATAAGCAGGATGTTTCCAGGGAAAACTAATAAAAAATTGTGGATTAAATGATGTGCTTGAATATTTGGAAATGCCCTAATCTACTGAGCATTTGGTAGGAGAAAAAAGAAAGTAGGTAAAGAGAAAAACAAATGAGTAAAAAAAAGGGGGCTGCCATTAATTTCAGAAAAAAACAAAAGGTCGTGCCAGAAAGAAAACCATCAACAGTATTCATTACAATAATGATAATGTGAGCAGTGACTATTGGTATAAATAAAAGCTAATGCTTAAGGAAATGAATAAGGTGGTTCAGAGAGGCACATCATCAACCACCCAATTAAGAATCAAATAAAGTCCCAAGTCAATAATCAAAAATAACAAAATTCATATGTTATAAAAAGAAAATATAGATGCAAGAAAAAACAGTGAGATAGTAAAAAGTTACTGTCTTTGCAGAAAGAGACTGAGTTGAGGGGGAGTGAGAACAGAGGAGCAATGTTACTGTAGGTAAGCTTGGCATTTTAATATAAGTGCATGTATTTCCTTGAAAAAAGGAAATCTATAAAAATGAATCAAATAGATTTCATTATCTCCAAGGAGCTTTATGAAATAAATAACCTGGGACCAGTGGAATGGGAATAATGATGGACCTTGGGATAGCTTAGATCTATGCTCATTATTATTTTCCAGAATCATCATAATTTCAAATGTTACATTCCATTATCCTAATTAAGTATGCGTTTGCTTGTCAGATAATATGATCCAGTTTTCTGATTGAAACTTACTGTTACTCTAAATATATCTTTTACCAATCACTAATTTAACTTAGGTATTTCAAGGAAATTTAAGGCTGTGCTACTGAGAACATTTGACACATGATACAGAAAAATCTGTTACCTGTATCTTCAGTGTGATAAAGGTCACTTTCAGACAAAACAATCATCTTGTTGTTTTAGCCTTGGCATTTAAAGAATTATAGCTACTGTTCTAGAAACCCATTTGAAATCACCTGCCACAGTTTGTTTAACCTTTTCAGATAGCTAAATCCTAAGGTGTGTTGCTAGTAAAGTGAGCTTTAACGAAGAATAAATAAATGGTGGATGATGAAGCAAGAGGGAATAAAAGAAACAACCATACTGTCATATCCATCATTCTACTGAATTCTCTAACTGAAATGGATTACTCAGACTTTACACATGAAGAAAGTAAGGTTCAAAGGGTTTTTAACTTGCCAGGGATCATATATTCTTTTAATTGACAATTATTGAACAGCTATTGTGTACCAGGTATGGCACCACCACACATAGGGATGGTGATGATTTTCAATGAGCTTAAAAAGTCAGAGAGAAAAGAAAAGAAATAAAGAATGGAGGTAAGTTGGATAATATGGAAGCAGTGGAAAGGGACAACTAACCTAGGGCTTCCTAGAATGTTGACAACTAAATTGAAATCAGAAAGGTCAGTAAGAATTAGCTGGGCAAAATACGTCAATTTAAGGGTATTCTGAACAGAGAAATGAACTATATTTAAAGTTGCAATTAACCTGAGTCCAAGATCCAAGTCTTCATTAGAATAAAACTCAAATTATCCTTTCATGTAAGTAATATTGTTTCGAAGGGATACACAATATACATAATGCATGGCTCCCATATGCTGAGTGAATGCCCCCTCCCCTGAAATTATTATGCTGAAACTACCTTCCTATTATAAATGGACCTGGAGAGGAGGACTTTGGGAGGTAATTAGGTACAGATGAGTTCATCAGGGTGGAGCCCCAGGCTGGGATTAATGTCTGTATAAGAACAGGAAGAGAGACCAGAGCTCTGAGCTCTCTCTTCCTCTCTCCCCAGCCTTCTGAGGACACAGTGAGAAGCTGGTCATCTGAAAGCCAGGAAGAGGGTTCTCACTAGGAACCCAATCAATTGCATCTTCATCTTGGACTTCGAGCCTCCACAGAGTGACAAATAAATTTCTATGCTTTAAGCCACCCAGTCTAAGGTAGTTTGTTATGGTAGCCCAAGGTGACTGCATGCCATTTTTTATAAAACTCAGAATCTACCTACATAGGCAAAGGATTTAGGAGTGTTCCTCCCCCACCTGCTTCCCATGCAGACAAAAATCTGCATATTACTTTTGACTCCCCCAAAACTTAACTATTAATAATCTGCTGTTGACTAGAAACCTTACCAATAACATAAACTGTCAACACATTTTTTGTATATTAATGTGTATTATATGCTGTATTCTCACAAGAAAGTAAGCTAGAGAAAATGTTATTAATAAAATCATAAAGAGAAAATACACTTACAATATTATACTGTTTTATCAATACTGTAAGTTTATATTGTCTCTTTATAAGGAAATACACATACAAATGGACCTGTGCTATTCAAACCCCTGCCTTTCCAGAGTCAGCTGTAATCACATAACTCAGAGTTGTGAAGATTAAATAAAGAATGAATATGAAGTCACTGTAAAGGGATCAAGAAATGATCAGCATCACTAATGTGATAAGCAAAGATCTCATGAGACAACACCTAACTACAAGCCAACTGATTAGTTAGTGTAAAAAATATATACTCACTTTTCTTTTCAGCTTCTTTGCTCTCCTGTCCATTTGGAAATACTCCTACCAGCTCTTCACAGACCCAACCTCTCACCATCCTTCAGATCTCCATCTGCCTCTGAGTCTAATGAAGCCTCTTCTTACTCTCTTCAATGGCATTATCTCAGCATCATATTCTTTATGGACTTGCTACTATAACAAATTAACTATTTTGATCACATAATTTCATTATCCCCTTCAAACAGAATACAAAATTCAGAAAATCAGAGGCATTTTCTTATGCAGCATCTAACCTAACACCCAGAAACAGTCTCTATCACATAGTAGTGGCTCAACAAATTCTGAACAAATGAATAAACACTGCTGGATTTAAAAAGCATAAATCGGATATAGGGAAATCAGCTGTTTCATAGGGAAGATGACATCTATGTAGAATTTAAATAGGATCTGTGGGGCTCACCTCAAGGAGAATAACATTCTGTTCAAGAAGCCAGTGCCCACAATTTTGGTAGCTGTCCACATATAGCATTAGAATTTATCTTGTTCTTGACACACAATATATTAACGTGAGACCATTTCATCTCACTCAAGGGCTGACAAGGGATAATATCAGACCCTTAGGGCATGTTGTTTTGTTTTATTTTGTTTTGGTGGTGGAGTACTTTTTGACAAATCAATACATTGAACAATACCTGGAGAGTTTTGCTGGCACTTAAGGTCCAAGAGTGAGGGATACTAGAGGTCGAAAAATGCATTAAGCAATCCCTCAATATGGAGAATTACTCCCCAAAAAGCAACAGTGCTCCCCTTAGATGCATAGCAGGGCTAAGCTTCTTAGCTTCCTTGACTACTGATGCTAAGAACATGAGAATTTGGAGCTTCTCTTTTTGAACAACTATATGTACTTGCTGTCTAATGAACCCTCTTTCCTAAAGAGCTTCTTCCCTCTGCTGACATGCTTACCTTAACCAAAACATTTCTGAACTGCTTCCAAGGCTTCCTCATTTCTGATTTGGATACACCTCCCATTTGTATTGTCTCATGTCTTTAAAATTGATTTGTCCCACAATCTATAGCCTCAAAGGGAGTTGAACCGGCAGCAATATAGTTCTTAAGACATTTATAAACAAGGTTTTGAAAACTAAATATACTACATTAAGATATGTTAGTAGAATTTGGGTAGATGCAAAGTATATGATCGGTTATTTCATTTACTCAATATGTATTCTCTTAAGCCCCTATGTGTATAGGCACTGGGTTAGGAATATAGGTGATAAAACACATGTCTTAGTTTGGGATACTTTAACAAAAATGTCATATACTGGGTGGCTTAACCAGTATACACTTATTTCTCAGCATTTTGGAGACTCGAAATCAGAGATCAGGGTGCCAACACAATCAGGATCTCCATGAAGACCCTCTTCCTGGTTTGCAGATAACTTTCCTTATTGTGTCCTCCTCACACGGCAGAGAGCAGAGAGAAGAGGCAAGCTGTAATGTGTCTCTAATGTGAATGGGCACTAATCCCATTCACCAGAGCGCCATCCTAATGATCTGATTATCCTCAAAGACCCCCACCTCCTAACACTATCACATTGGGAGTTAGGGTTCCAGCACATGAATTTTATAAGGAACAAATATTCACTCCATAATAACCTATAATAACTTTGTCCTTGCACTAACAATTCCCCCTCGCTCTGTCATGATTCCACACATGTTGCAAGCAAAGGCACTAACTATCCCTTTGTTCCAGTTTCTCTCTTTAGGGATGTTAATAGAACAAACACCTTATCTGCAGCCTATCTGCAAACCCATTATAAAATATTCTGATCGCCTAAGTTTGGGGTCCCTCAACTGTGACACAAAGCCTCTGAGTACACATTATCCACCTGAGCTCCTCAGTATCTCTCCCAGTCAACTCAGGGAGCAAGAGGAACCAACCAAACATGAACCTTATACCACCTGCTCTGCCATAGCATTGAAGTTGTTGTCTATGACCCAGGAGTCATGTCTCCTGCCAGCACTCATGAAACTGTGAATTGCTAACTTGCCAGCATGCAGCTAGGATAAATTCTCAGGCTATTCATAGTCCTTGACAATAGAAAATAGCAATTACAGTTTAAACTAGCATGCAGTATACACCTTGAAAATATAATAGATAAAATTGTATCAAAGATGAGAAGGAGGGAAAAAAAAGACCTCAGTAGCATCTGAATGAGATCTCTGAAACAAATGTTTCGACCTACAAAGAAAATACATTTCTAACAGGGAGAAATGTCATGTGCAAAAGTACAGAATTAGAAAATATGATACAAGTTCAGGAAGTGACAATTCTTTTGGTTGGACGATAGAGTTGTTGAAAATAAAACTGAACATTGCTTTGTGGCATGCGATTTTTATTCTAGGGACTCTAAATATTAGACAATCAATGATCTATGGCTTTCAGAGACCACTGCCTGGGCTAGAATATGCCCTTTATGCCTTTGGAAATATTCAAAGATAGAGACTAGCTGCATAATTGACTCTCAGGTCATATCACCTCTCATTGGTTAGTTGCTATGGTCTCCAAGTTGGTGTCCTAGCTTCTACGTTTGTCCTACCCACCAGACCACATGCCTGTTTTCACAAATTAGTTGGAAAAAATATTTTAAGATTATAAATGAATCACCCCTGATTGAAACCTTTCAAGGACTTTGAATTTTGGAATAAATTTTATTCTCGGAATAAAAGCTCTGCTGCCACCCGTCTAGTCCTTGTCTGCCCCTTCCTCACTCATACCATTTTAGCCACACTGAGTGATTGTACAAGCTTCTCCTCATGCTTCATAGTCCATTCTCATTAATTTTTTGTAAAATCATACCCTGGATACACACACTGCCCAGTCATAGACAACATTCCCAAAGTCTCTCTTGTTCATTATTTTCTTCATGTCACTTATTACAGTGTGATATTTTCTAGTTTTTATTTTTAATAGTTTATTGTTTTCTCCCTGTATCAGTCAGGATTTTCCCCAGATAAAAGAAAATAACAAACAGGAGATAAGGAAGAGGGAAGGAGTGAACTACAGGACCTATTTTTAATATTATTTGCCTCTAATATTAGTTGGCTACTTACTGTCATTCCAATTACAATGGAATACTATTCAGCAATCAAAAAAGACAAACTCATGCCATTTGCAGCAACATGGGTGGAGCTGGAAGGAATTATGCTCAGTGAAGTAAGTCAGAAGGAAAAAGAAAACTATCGGATGGTTTCACTTATAGGAGGAATATAGGGGAACCAAACAAGGGATCAGGGGAAAAAACAAAAAACAAAACAAAAAAATATCAGGCAAACTATAAATCAGAGACATTCAGCAGGAGGAGGAGAGGGTGAAGGATTGAAACAGGGGAGGGGAAATCACAAGAGACTATGGTGATGGTCCACGGGTGATTTGGCGGTGGATACTTTATGGAGATCACAACTGAGAGGAGAAATTGAACACTCCACAAAATTGAACAATGATGTAAAAAATATATATTAAAAAAAACAATATTACTCTCACCTGGAAACCTTAGAAATACAAATCCCTGGGCTCCATCCCCAATCTCTGGAGATTGGACCCAACAACTTAGTTTAACAAGCCCTCCGGGTGAGGCTAATAAACCTACAGTTTGGAAATCTCTGTTCTGTTCTTTAATGAGAAGCATATGGATAAGAAAACCTTCATTTGATCTCTATAAACTCTCACTCTAAAGAATGTGTTTTATCAGGGCCTAATTCAATTTCAAATATGTATACTTACTTCTCAGAAAATGCAAACAGTAAATTTATTGGCATAATCATGAAAAGTCTGAAGCAACTGTGGTCTTTGCCACAGGGAAAGGCTTATCTTCTTAGTATAAATATTCATGAGAGTTAATGAAAATGTAGCTACAGGGAGGAGAGGTAGGTATTAACTCCTGTTACAGGCTGGAGAATAGCCCTACCCTTCAACCAGCCAAATCATGGTCAAAGTTAATTTCACAGCCATGGCTAATATCCTTTCTAGATGCATATTTTAACCACTTCACCTATAATCTCCAAATTTGGTCCCCACTCCTAAATTTATATATCAGTTGCTGACAGCAGTCAAGATTTTTAAGCATGGCCAATCATATTCCATACATTCTGAATTTAAAACATTTGAAACTAATTTAATGGTTATGTCCAGCATTAGATATTTTAAGTGCAGCAATAAACTCTGCTTTCCTAACTGATGGAACATGTAATACAATTGCCACTGTGTGTTTTGACTGTCAAAATGATTCATTATATCTCATAAAATATTTTAAAAAGAAAAAACAAGTTATGTCAAATAATTTAAATGAAAGTTTAAACCCAAGGTCGTCAAAGTGCTTGAGACACCTTTTGGAATTCATTGAAAGTCAGGTACATTCTCTGAAATGATTTGAAGTCTTTCCCCAAACATACAAGTTAAAAGCAACATCTTGCTATCATGCTAACTGAGCTGTTAAGCAATTATCAGTGACAGCTGTAGCTCGAGTATTCGCCAAGCGAGACTTGCACACAGCCAACATTTTAATTCTTTCAACTGACTGGGATAAAATTTGACACAGTTCAACCAGCTCCACTTTATTTGTGGTAACAAGGCCACAATATGCAAAACCCTCTGAAAGCCTACCTTCAAAAGTAGGCTTTACTTAAAGGTTAAGTGCCATCCTTTGTGCTTCATAATTGATAGTCATCTGACATGCATTTTTCACCACAATTTAAAGAAGAGGAAACCAGAACTCAGAGAAGCTGAAGGCGAGATTCTCATGCCCAGAGTTTTACCACATGTGATTTTTCCTTAAAGCATGTTAGCATTATAGGTATAATAATTTGTCCATTCTTAAAACGGTTCTATGATATGAGAAGCATATATCCTATGTGTAAATAATTAGACATCTTCCATGTTTCACTGTAAATCTTAAGAAGAATTGTCCAATTGTGAGCTAGTCTTCAACTAAATCCTAAGAAGCTACATTAATCTCTGGGACCTCAGACTTCCTTAACTTAGAGAAAGGGAGTAGAGGAATAGTGTCTAAAAAAGGAAGGCAGGCAGGACCCAGAGCACGTACTCAACCCTACCATGTGCTGCCTGATCACTTTTGTAGAGGGCAAACTAACATTATTCCCCCCATTGCAGAGAAGGAAATATTTGTTCCAATGGTGAAGCCAAGTCTTAAATCGGTGAGATAATTTGCCCAGAGATTATAGGACTACTCAAAGATGCAAATCAGATTAAAACATAGTTCTGTCTGATCAAAGGAATTGCTTTTTCCATTACGGTTTAAGATAGATTCACTCTCCCCTGTCACTGTCCCTGGAATAAAACTCTAATGGTAGAGTTTCAAGCACCATGGCAAGTTGCCTATTCCCCACAGCAGACATATGCCTCTTTTGGCTACTGGCTTTGGTCCAGATTAACACTGAAGAATATATGACTGCATCATTCAATAACTTCATTTTCAGCCAAGCATTTGAACTGCTTTTCTTCCTCTGTCTCTTTGCTGCTGAACTCTGCATTTGAGATTCACCACCTTTGATTTCCCCAGGGCATCTGTCTGATGGATTCACTGTGAACTAAGGATTAAAAAGGGAAAATAACCAACTGAAGATGTTTACAGTATTGTAAATGGAAAATTAGATGCAACTCCCTTAAAAAACATACTTTCATTTAAAATGCAAATATTAACTTTAGATTGATTTACATTTAAGTATTAGATAGGCATTATACTAAAATACTGCTGATTTGTAATTCATTCATTCACTTACTAAACAAGAACTTCCCAAAATCTAGGATGCATTAAAGGGCCTATTTGATAGAACAGGGCAGGCAAACTTCACTGTAATGTTTTCCCTCATTTTAATGAGATTATCAGCAGTTCTCAATGCTGTACTCATCAGTGAGCATTTATCAAAATAAAAAGTTTAGAACTCCACATACAGTTAATCTGCGGTGATTGTCAAATATATTCTAATTGATTTAATGGCCATTAAAATTCTATTTTGAAGTATAAAACGCCCAGACATGTAATAAATGATCAGTCATCTAGCTCAACCAGAAAAATCACATTGATTATAAATTATTCAAAGTAAAATAATGTCTCAGCAAAATCTTTTTACCATCTCTGTGAGAATTAGATAAATAAGGACGATGATAATCAAAAAGTTTAAAATGGATTTTCATGGTCAAATCAATACTACGCTGCAAGCATCCATTCATAGTTACTACAAAATAACACTACCCAAACAAACCCAAGTATTATTATTTTTTTTAAGATTTATTTATTTATACAAGCTGGGGTACAGGCCAGAGGCGTGGGGCGGCAAGAGGATTCACCAGAGACAGAGTGGGGAACAGAACAGGCAGATCAGAAATACACTGCTGAGGAGAACAGTGGGCGAGGCAGGAGAGGTCTGCCGCACCATGTGGGATTCTCCCAGCCGACAGCTCCACAGCACAGCGCTCAACTGCTGCGCCACCAGGGAGGCCCTATTTTTTTTTTTTTTTTTTTTTTTTTGCTATATTCAACTGAAGAGATAAGATCAAGCTTATACCATCAAATGATGGAGATGATTCCTTTTGAAGTTATGTGTTTTAAGACAGGAAGGGTCCCAAAGGGACTCAAGGACAGAACTTAGCCATCACCATTGTTTTTATCAGGCTGGTAAACAAATCTGCCTCTAGGCCCTGCTGCCATAAAGGGCTTGACCCCTGGTGTTATTCTTTATTAATTCTCCCTGCCTATGCATTCCTCAGCAATCTCTCTATAGACCTTGAGACCAGACCAGGTCACAATGGGGCTGCAGGCACACAGCCTCCATGAGAAACTAACCCAGGAGATGGCCAGAAGCCCCACCCAACCACTGAGCTGCAACTGACTGCTGCTCACAATTAACTAGGAGAAATGGACCACTCTTAGCCCGAAAAATGTACTTTAACCAGCTCCACGCTCCTTGCCTCCTCAGCCAATGAAGTTTAGTAACTTTGTTCTCAAATCCCAGCCCTAAAGCCTATACAGGCCTCTACTCCTGGCACCTCAGAGTCTCCTTCATGCCCAGAGAGGTGTCCCTGGAACTCTTTCCTGGCTCTTTTGCTAATCAATAAATGCTGACTCCTTGCCTGCCCTCACCAGTATCTGTGGAATCCTCTTTTCAGTTTTAAAACAGAGGGTCTCAAGAGCCCTTTCCCAGGTTTGGGAGCCAGGACCCTGAGTCCATCCCTCAGATCCCCAGCAAGTGGAGCGGTGGACAGTGAATAGCTTGCTCCCAGCTGATCCACCTGTGTTGCTGGAGGGGAGAAGGAACTGAGGCCCCCTGAGCCTGCATCCTTGTCCAGCGACATATCAACCAAGTACCTTGCCAGAGATTTAACATGCTATTAAATGAATCTTGATGTGCCTGAAAATATATATTAAGTATGATATAAATTTAGAATGTATATAAAATAGAAAAGGAAGTAGACACACAAAGCTTAGTATCTAACTCTTTGGAATAAATAGAGCAGATAAAGAGATTATACAGGTATATTTATATATGAGAGAAAGGGAAGAAAGGGAAAAAAATCTCAAAGATTCGGCATATTTGACTTGTTACGCATGGTATTTAGCATATTTGATCATGTGGCATGGTAACTGGTCAGATGAAAATGTGGATTGGATGAATTTTGTGACCATGTGAAGTTGGCTATGTGCGCGCCGGATCATCACTTTTTTCAATTACTACTTTCTTGAGTTAAGCTAAGCACACAGAGATAGTCAGTGAAAATCAGAAACATAAAAAGGAATATGTCACACATTCATGTAAAGGAATTGATGAAAAAGTTATGCTGATGCAGTGTTTGATGCAATTTTGCTTTGGCAAATTCACTTCTCTATGTCCAAAAGAGTAGCTTAGCTGCTTCACAAGTTTCAGTCAGTGTGCAGTTAATTTAATTGTGTAATAGGTTTTAATGTTTAATCCATGTTTAATCCATGTTCAGACATGGATGGGTACCTTGTTTCCTGTCACTTACATGTAAGATATTTACTGTGATTTCTAAATCTGATGTTTATTCACTCTTGTGAGAATTTATAGAAATGTCCTTCTCTTTCTCACTGTTCGCAAAAAAAAAAAAAAAAACATGTATGGGAGTGGCTAGTGATATTATTTAAATAAGGAAAAATAAGAATAAAGCTATCAAAGGCAGACTGGAAATAAACTCAGTCTTTGATGCATTTTCTGAGACACCTTATCAAACCTATCTCAAAGATTTTTCCTTTGTATTTTGCTAATTTGCAAATCAGTTTTTCAATATTTTACTTATTTTTAATTAAGATAATATTGGGATACCCCCACCAGATATTACCACCTTAAGGCACCGACCATCAACTCATCTATATTCTACCCTCATAGACCATTGTGCTTCCTTCCCTCTTTGTTCTTACCTTTTGTCCACCCCTCCCCATCTTGGTGCTTCAATTGTGTAGGCAGCTATCAAAGGTTACTTTGTAAGCTTGTCTTTATCTGATTCTTAATTTAGTTACTTAATATTCCATATATTAGTGACACCACTGGTATTTTTCTTTCTCCTTCTGACTTATTTCACTTAGCATTATCCCTTCCAGATCCATCCATGTTGCATACAAATGGCATGAGTTTATCCTTTTTGATCACTGAATAATATTCCAGTGTGTGTGTGTGTGTGTGTGTGTGTGTGTGTATACACACACACACACACAGACCACCTCTTCTTGATCCACTCATACACACACACACACACACACACACACACACACATACACACACCACCTCTTCTTGATCCACTCATATGTTCTGGGGTACTATTTAACCATAGTAAATAGCACTACTATAAACACGGAGTACAACTTTCCTTTTGAATTAGTGTTTTCAGATTTTAGGTAGATGCCTAGGAGCGCAATTACTGGGTTAAATGGCAGATCCATTTTAATATTTTGAGACACCTCCATACAGTTTTCCTTAAGGGCTGGACCAGTTTGTATTCCCACCAGGAGTGTAAGAGGATTCCCTTTTCTCCACATCCTCACCAGCTTCCTGGATTTGTATAATTATTCATTTCTATAGGTTTGGGAAGTTTTCCTCCATTATTTCATTAAGTACATTTTCTGTTACTTTCTGTCTCTATTTGCCCTCTGTTAATCCCATTTTTCTTATGTTGCCTTTTCTCATGGACTTGCCTTTTTCTTATGTTGCCTTTTCACTTAGGTTGCCAACTTCTCATGGAGTTGTATAGTTCGTGGAGTGTTTCTTCATTTTTTACTTCATTTCTCTTTTTATTTGTTCTTTGTTGATCTGCATCTTCAGTTACACTGATTCAATGCCCCACTTGATCTGCTCTACTTATTTGACTTTCTTCTGAATTTTTCATCTCCTGTATTTGCCTTTTGAAATCCTGAACCTCCATTTTTCTCTTATTTAGAGTTTCATTTTCTGCCTTTAGTTCATTGATTTTATTTCTAAGGACATTCATTTGTTTTTCTGAGTTTTCTTCCATTTTTTGAATCCCTTTATCATTGCAATATGATGTCAATATTATCAATCAATATTATCAATCAATATGGTATCAACATAATGTGGTATCAATATTATCACATTAATACTACTATCAGAGGTTTGGGACAATAAACTCTTTTAATTTTAAAATGTATTATATAACTTGACTTTTAAATTATGATCATTCTTTCATTAAAGAATTAATTTAAATATAAGGTAGAAGGACAATTTAAATGCTTAAAGTTCTTTTCAAGTTTTTCAATTTATTTCAAATGAGCTTAATTTCCCGACACTAAAATGAGAAGCTGAGTCAAATTATTTCTAAGCTCTCTCACAATTCTGTTATTTATTCTATGAGGCAGTATCCACAGATATTAATTATTTCATTCCATTGCTGAAAATTATAAATGTGTAAAGAAATAAACTACTAAGTTCATTTTTGAGCTAATTTCCAGAGTTCACGTTTCCTAAATTAATTGGTTGTTTTCAAGACTCACCTAGGCATCATACTTAGATTGTTATTGCTGTAATGTAGCTAATCATTTCTGTGCCCCAACCCTTAAGAAGTAGCATACCCTTAAAAGCTGATGAATGGGGCCTCCCTGGTGGCACAAGAGTTTGTCAGCACTATGAGGCTGTCCGCAGCCACTGCAGCACGTGTTCGATCCCTGGCCAGGGAACTTCCCATATGGCTCAGCAGACCTCTCCTGTCTCACCCACTGCTCCCCTCAGCAATGTATTTCAGTCAATCTGCCTGCTCTGCTCTCTACTCTCTGGTGAATCCTCTCACCCTCCCCCACACTTCCGGTCTACACCCCACTCTTGTATGCATAAATAAATAAATCTTAAAAAAAATAGCTGATGAATGAGTGAATTTCATGACAGAAGGTCTTTCAAGAAGATGGTTCCCTGGAATGTCCAGTAGTTCTCATTTCCTGAATTTGCCCATATTCCCTCTAAATGATTTTTAAGACCTACCTTTATATTTCTGAATTCATGGGGCTATATTTTTTTAATGAATTTTGTACTATAACTAATGATATTAAGAGTGCCCTGACTGGCTTATGACAAGGTGCATTTTAAAATCAAAGCAGCAAAATTTGCTTTTTTTGCATTAAAGGTCAAATTTACAAATGTCTCTCAAAGGCACAAGTGAGCTTGTTGACACTATCAAATAAGGTCAGTAACTCAACTATACAGTATAAAGATTATCTAGTGTAATGTTACATCCTCCTTACAAGTACTAAAGCTGAAAAAGGAGAACCAGATTGGCACAGTTGGGCATGAAATATTTTTCAGTGAACAAGTTCAATAATATAAAGCATCTTAGAACCAAACAGCAATTATATTTGAACCTTCCCAGTGTGACAACTAATGCAATATTACAGTCATTGAAATATTTTCCATATAATTTATGGCAGGAATAAATCAAACTATATTAACTTTATTGAGGTAACACTGGTTAAAATGCATGTTACCACACTACACCCACCACCAAAACACCAATAACCCCCCCACCACTGGATACGCTCCTTTTCTCCCTCTTGGGTAACCTCAGTTCTGCCATTGGATTTCAAGGGTTTGTTTCAGTTTGGAAACTTATTTTAACTAAATGAATGGAAATATATGTCAAGATTTTTTCCTCAAAATATAAAATAATCTTAAAAACACAATTGAAATGAATATTTATAGCCAAAATATTCTAAAATGAAGTGTGAAGTTCTAGATCTTTAAAATATTTTCAGTCTTAAACAAAAATTTATACAAACAGAAAACCTAACACTAACATAGTATTAGTAGTAAGTAGAACTAATAGTAAGTAGTACAGTACTACTAGTACTGTAGTAATGTAGTATTTGAGCAGCAGCTTGGTAATATTCCATGTTTAGTGAACTCTAAAGTGTCAAAGTTAAACTGTCCACAAGATTAGGAAGGATTCCTGGTATATTTCTCCTTCAAAAATAAATCATTGCCTGCTTGCTTCTGTATCATGCCAAGCAAGGTAAGATGTAAGATTTGATGCTAAAACAGTAACTGGCTCTGAAAATTGGAGCTAGTAATAGTTGAGTATCTGTAGTTACTCAGACTCTTAGTTTTAAGAGTAGAACACCTGAATGAAATTAGCATTTAAAAAGAGAAGTTATTGCTTATACAGCTGAAAAGACCAATGTGGTATATGAAACTGTCACAGGACCCAGCTTTCTTAGCTCAGCTCTGCCTTTTCCCATGTTGGTATCATTTTCAAATCTTATCATTGCTTATTAAGAGAGCCTGATAAACATCCCTCCTATGGCAGGAAGTCAATGGGATAATGAAAGCACATGCTTTCCTCCCTCCACATTCCCAGCAGACATGCCCTTGGTTCTACCTGGTTTGAGGTTCATCATTAAACCAATTGCAGGCCTGGTCAAGTGTGGTATTCAAAGTGGGCCAAGACCAAGTTAGAGGTCTGCCACACTAAGTCAGGAATGTGAAATAAGAAGAAATATATATAATGGTCTCTGTCCTAGGTGCCTGCTAATATTTTACCTTTGATCCTGTTTCCTGACATGGAGCTCCTAAAACACTTGCAATTTCCTAAGGGATGGGAGTCTAACATAGAGCTACTAAATCTCTTGTAATTTTCTTGGTGTTAAAGAGTCTTTTGTTCTAGTGAGGTTAGCCTCAGTGGGCTATTGGATGGGTACTGGTCACTGGTCACCAGAAAGACTAAGTCATAATTAGAGGCTTGGCACTTTCAGTCACACCACCCCCCACCTTTCCAAAAAGGGGAGGGAGGACAGGAAATCAGGTTAATAATTGATTGTGCCTGCATGATGAAACCTTCATAAAAAATGGTAAGTTTTCAGCTTGGAGAACCGCCAGGTGAGTAAACAGATCTGCATGCCAGGAAGGTGGCAAGTCCCAATTTCACAGAGGTCCGACACTCGGGCCCCTTTCAGATCTCAGCCTACTGTCTCCCCCTTAGCTCTCATCTATACCCTTTATTATAGCATTTCTAAAACCTGCATAAGTTGTATCCTTTCTCAAGAATATGCTTATCATATCCTTTGTAAAGTCTGGTAAACCTTAAGTATTTCCCTGAGTTCTGTGAGTCTCTATGGCAAATTATCAAATCAGAGGTTCCCAAGACCTCTAATTTATTTTTTTTTATTTTCTTTTTCTTATGTCTTATGTTTTATTTTTTTTTGTATATAAACACATATTTATTATTATTTGTATCTTTTATGTTATAGTGTATTCCCCGTGGGTTACCCACCACTGATTCACCCGTGAACCATCACCACAGTCCCTTGTGCTCCCCTCTCCCCCATTTTGAACCCTTATCCTCCCCCTCCCTCACTGAATATCTCTCTCTTATTTGGTTTCTCTAGATTCCTGTAACAAGTGAAACCATTCGATATTTTTCTCTTTCTTTCTGGCTTACTTTGCTGATCCCCTCTAACTGCGAATTGCATGTGTTTATCTTTTTTGCTGCAGAATAGTATTCCATTGTGTATGCATACCACATCTTCTCGATCCAATAATTTATTTTGGGACATCTAATTTATAGCCAGTCATTTAGAAGTATAGGTGACAACTCGAGACTTGTCACTTGCATCAGATAACTGAGCCCTTAATTTGTGAGATCTGCCACTAACTCAAGTAGAGGATGTCAAACCCAAACTAAATTATAGGACACTCAGCTGATATTGGAAAATATGTTGATGTGAGGGGAAAAAGGATATTTGGTAGCCAGATGTAAAGTATTAAGTATAGAGGAAAACACGGTAAAATTGTTTCTATGGAGGGAAGGGGAAGTACAGGTGCCCATTTTAAACAGTGAGACCACCAATAAAAAAGCAAAGAACCCAGGGATTCCATACTCTTTTCCATGGCAGCTGTGCCATTTTGCATGTCCAATAGCTGTGCAAGGAGTGTGATTTCTCCACATGATTGAGACAAAATATTATGAATAAGAAGAATTGTCAAATAAAAGCACAGGCCATATGTTGAAAACAATGATTTCACTTTTTTCAACAGTGACAGAATATGTCAATCAAAAAAATATCTAAAATAAATTAAAAACAAAACATATTTAAAAGTATGTCTATACAAAGTAATTTGGGGCCTGAGTCTGATAAAGAATATAGTGGCTTTGCATGTTTTTAAAAGATTTAGGTATAACTTTTGATAATAATAATCATCAGGGGAATATGTGGACCCAGAAGAATACAAATAGAACATAAAAAGATTCTAATTGCTGTCTATTTGTCCTAATTAGAATAGTTTCATCTTATAAAAAGCGTTAAATGAAAAAAAAAAGAAAGTTCCTTCGTGAGTTTCTTATATAGTACTGTCTTCCTTCTAATCCAAATGAGACAGAACAAACCTAATTGACCTGAAAATACAAATATGAAGCCAAGTACCAACTAGTGCTCTAATCGTCTGCATAATGAAAGTAATTTTTTCTTGGTTGTATATTTTAGGAATAGTAGAGCTACCAAACTATTAGAGCCCTTAAATTTGTCTCAAAATCCATTTTAACACCTTTTCCAACTACCTATGCTAAACAGGTATAAGTGGGGGAAAGAGGAGAAAATAATATACTAAATTTTCAGTAAAATGTAGTGTAGAATTTTGCATATTCTATGATTCCTTTTTACCAAGCAATTTATTTTAAAGGTTTAAAATAGCTACGTTGTGTACAGTATGGATTATATTTTGAAATACTAGCCTTAGGAGACGTGAAGAAAGAATACATTGGCTGAAATGGTGTTAACAGACTTTCTTGAATTTTCTTCATAGCTCTTGACTATTTCTTAATAGCTTTATTTTATCCTTTCTCCATCCCACTGACACATGCTAGTTTTATGCCTGTTGTTATATCACAGGCCACTTAGTGAGACTAAATTTTTATCACAGGGAAGCAGAAGCATATCAAAGTTCACATTTATGTTGCTTTATCTTTGTTACTTATGTCTGAACCTTGGCCTAGTAATTCACAACACTAACTATAACCACAAGGAAGATCAAGATGAGTTAAGGATTAAGTTGTTGTTGTAAATGATAAAAGAATTAAAAACAACTCTGATAGCAACTTTCATTTTAAAGTTATCAATCCGTAGGTGATTCCTTCTAAGTTGCCATTGATCAGTTATTACACCTGGATGTTCTGTTTTTACATGTTTCATCATTTGGGAAAACTAATTGTTTTCCTTGTTTGCTGTTAAACATTCAATTTTGAGGATTAATATGAACATTGTTATTTTAGATATCAAAAGTGTAAGAAGGACATCAAATACATTTGAAAAAAAGTACGTACACTGATCTATAGTATCTATCACATAAGTGTCCAGAAAGTTGAAGGTATAATATCCTAAGTGCAGAAAACTGAAAGAGGTGATCCTATTCATCTCTCAGCCCTGGTTTACATCTGTCTTTCTACTATCACAAGCAGCTCCTAACACAGGCAGCAGCTCACACTGGCTCCAAATTGCTCAAAGTTGCTTATCTCTTCCAAAACCCACCTTTAGAAAGTTCATAATGGTAGCTTGAAATTGGCCACGGTGGAAGAATTTACAAATCAGAAAATGCTATAAATTGTGAAGGGGGAGTGGTTCTTAGAAACTGGTTGTTTAACATTTATCAACACACCACTAATGTAACTTATCCTAGAATTCTTCAAAGTAGAAAATATCTATCTCCCAGTAGCTGGCTTCAGAAGGGAATAAGACCGTGACTTGGTAGATATATTTGTTAGGTGTTAATCCTGCTGATTTTTGTCAGTCAACACAATGTGAAGACCAATTTGCCCCACAGGGTATAGAGCAGTTATTTAGTCATCTCGGATTAAAAAGTTACTGACAGGCTCTGCTCCAGAGTATCTGAACTGGAGACCCAGCCTCCCTGATATTGCTGACCATCATATGTGGCCTTGGTCTTATAGTCCAAGGTGGCAATATCATCTAAACAGCAGGATGGAAGAAGGAACAAGAGAGGCGTCAGACATGGACCTGAAGTCTCCTGGTAGAGTCCCAGGTGATTGTAACCTATTACACAGAACATGGCCAAACAACTGCAGAAAAAGCTGAAAAATAATTTTAATCAATTATGTATTTATCTACTGAGATTATATGATTTTTCCCCTTTGTAAACTAATGTAGAAAATCATGTTGATAGATTCTCTATTTTAAAGTAAAATCATTCTGGAGTTTCTAGTATAATTCTATTTGATCACCATGAATCATTCCAAAGTATTGCCAAATGATATTAGCTAGTATTGAGCATTTTTTAAAAACATAATGAGTTAGCACTTAGAAGAACTTCTGGCACATGTAACTATTGTTATTAAATTTTTAAGTCAGCTTGTCATAACTATTCAAGATTATAATAGGCCTCTAAATGGGCTGATAGGTTTTTTTTATTTGAAAGAGTGCAATTTAGTTTGCATAAGCATATAATTTATGAGTAGATTTCTAAGTATCAACTTAAATTTTAAAAAGCAATGTTGATTTATTTGGCGTTTTCTCTTCTTGATAAATTTTTGTAATCTTTGTATTTTCTAGAAAATTGTTTTTTATCTATTTTCAAATTTCAGCTTTTCAAATGAGAAAAAAATCTGTAAAGTGTTTTACCTTGATTTGTGAAATCTCCAAAGTGTGTCTATTTGAGCCTTTTTTCATTCCTAAAACTATTTACCTGTGATTTTCCTCATTTTCTTGATAACGTTCAATGACATTTTTGATGACTACTGTAGAATATTGTATTGCTCTCAGCCACACTGTGTTGAATTTTGTTTTCCCATGTGGTTCTGGTCTCTGCATAACTTTCTCACCAGATTATATATGATTTAAGTTAGTAAAAAAAAAAACTATTTTGATATTTAATGAGCACTTACCTATTTGTATTTCCATTTATTTATTTTTATACTATCTCAAATATTGTCTCAAAATGAGCAATTACTATAATTATTGTTGTTGGGGTAATTCTTACTTCTGTTTCTCATAGTCAATGATTAAATAGAATAACTCATATACTCAACAGCCATCTTTGCACATGATTGCGTGTTGAATGCCACTCCTTTTTTTAGGGTTCAAAGTCCTGCTTATTGACGTTCAATTTTGCATTGACACTTTTGGCAACTATTTAAGATTAAAAAGAAGCATTCTCAGATTCTGCTTACTTCATTCCTTTTTTTATTACCTCATTCTTAAATTATATGTTAGCTGAGTTTTGAATTTTAGGTTTCAGCTTTTAAAAATATTGCTCCTATCAGGAGCCACTAAAGATAAAATTCTGTTACTAGGATAATTGTCATTTAAAATAATTGTCTTTTCTCCCTGGTTACTTTAAGGTTTCTCCTATGCCTAGTGTTCTATAGTTTCAATGCATTATGTCTATATAGTATCTGTTATATTTATCCTATTTAAGAATTAGTGTGTCTCTTCAGTATAGATTCTTATCTTTCATTAAAGAAAATTTCCATTCATTATGTATTTGAATACTGCCTCTCTTCTATTCTCTATTTTCTCCTTGTAGACATTTTTATTTACCATATTTAGCAATCTCTGTATAAAACATATATTCAATATTTTTAATATTTTCCTTTTTTATCTTTCTGGAGTCCATTTTGGATCCCTCAGCTATATCTTCTGGTTATCAGTTCTCTATACAGACAGCATTGTTTTATATTCTCTATAGCTACCAGATTCTTAATTTCAGATTTCATCCAATTTCAAAGAAATTGAATTTTTAAAATATTAAAATTTATATGGAAATATAAAATGCCTCAATTAACAAAAGCAATCCTGAGGGGAAAAGAAATAGAGGCACCATGTTAGCTAGCTTGAAACTATAACATAAAGTACCAGTACTTAAAACATGATATTTGAATAAAAATAGACACAAATTAATCAAACAGAATCAAAAGTCCAGAAAAAAATCCACTTTTAAAGTATATATCAATACTTAATTCATGATAACAGATTTATAACCATACAATGGGGAAAGGAATAAATGGTGCAGGAATAACTGGACAACCACCTGTGAAAGAATTAAGTTGTTTAGATATGCACTGTCTTCCCTGGTGGGGCCACCCCACTTTCTTGCTATAGGTGCCCAAACATGTTAAGACTGAGCTTTCCTGTACATGCATTAAGAATCGACAACTATGTTTGTTGCAGCACTGTTTACAATAGCTAAGATATGGAAACAACCCAGATGCCCAAAAATTGATGATTGGATCAAGAAGATGTTGTACATATATACAATGGAATACTATTCAGCAATCAAAAAAGATAAACACATGCAATTAGCAGCAACATGGATGGAGCTAGAAGGGATCATGCTAAGCAAAATAAGCCAAACAGACAGAGAAAAATATTGAATGGTTTCACTTACAGCAGGAACCAAATAAGAAAGAGATAGTCAGTGAGGGAGGGGGAGGATAAGGGCTCAAAACAGGGGAGAAAAGAGCACAAGGGACTATGGTGACGGTTCACGGGTGAATCAGTGGTGGGTAACCTACGGAGAATATACAATAATGTAAAAGATATAAATAATAATAATTATTATCATTATTATTATTATTTAAAAAGTCAAATGTAAACAAATAAATAAATAAAAAGAGTTGACAATTAAAAGGGACAATCTGGTTCCAAGAAGAGGATCAGAGTATGATGACCCAGGATTAGTACTTCAGAAGTGGGACCGAGTAATGTCAATACTACATCATGCACTGGTTATGAATGCATTAAAATGTCCATACTAGTGAAAGCCACCTATAGGTGTAAGTAATCCCTATCAAGATTCCAATGACATTTTTCACAAAAATTGAAAAAGCAATCTTAAAATTTATATACAACAACAAAGGATCCTCAATAGACAAAGAAGAACAACAAAACTGGAGGCATCACACTTCCTACTTTCTAACTATACTACAAAGTAATAATAATCAAAACAACAAAAATCAATTTTAAATTAAAGAATTACACATAATCTGAAACCATTAACTTCTAGAAGAAAACATAGGGGACAAACTCTTTGACACTGGTCTTGGTAATGATTTTTTGGACGACACCAAAACCATAAACAAAGGGACAAATAAACAAGCAGGGTTATATCAAACTGAAAAGCTTCCGCACAGCAAAAGAAACAATTAACAAAATGAAAACACCACATACAGAAAAGATGAAACTATTTGCAAACCACATATAAAGGAGTTAATAACCAAAATTTAAAAGTAACTCATACAACTGAATAACAACAAAAAAAAAACACAATTCAACTTCAAAGTGGGCAAAGGACCTAAATAGAGAATTTTCTGAAGAGCACCTACAAAAATTATTTTCTCACAGCTCTGTAGACAAAAGTGGTAAAAACACTTTCAATATCTAGATAGCTTCTCACTGCGTCCTCACGTGGAGAGAAAAGAGGAGGGGAGGGGAATGGAGAGGAAAGAAGGGAAGGCAAGGGAAGGAGAAGGGAGGGGAGGGGAGGGGAAGGGAGAAGAAGGAAGGGAAGGGAAGGAGAGGGAAAGGGAAGGGAAGAGAGGGGAGGAAAGGGGAAGAGGAGAGAGAAGGGGTGGCAGGAGGAGAGGGGAGGGAAGAGGAGTGGAGGGGAAGGGAGGAAGAAAAGGAAGGAGGGGATTTAGGGCAGGGAAAGGAGGGGAGGAGAAGAGAGGAGAAGAGAAGGGAGGGGAAGATAGAGTTATCAATCTGGTGTCTCTTTTTATAAGGGCACTAATCTTATGAGGGCCCCACTCTCATGATGTCATCTAAATCCAATTATAATCCCACCAGACTTATCTCCAACTACCAATATACTGGGGATCAAGACTTCAACATATGAATTTTGAAGTTACACATTTCAATAAATCGAATGTTAAAGTCATCAAATCATGGGCAGGGTGCAGGTTACATGCATATTTACAAAGCTTGATCCTCTAGAAACAGTCTGTGATCTTTATCCATTAGCATCCTAGTCTAACCATAGCGAGTCATAACATACCAATACTTGAATCAAGGACAGACTTGAAAATTAGCCCACTGCAAAGAGATTTCAATCATACTTCCTCAAGAATATTTTACTTACAATTATACAAAAGTAGGATGAAATGAATTATGTCCCCAATTCCCTATGCAAATGTAAACTTCAAAAGAATCAAGTGGAATTTTAAAAATTTAATTAGCAATGAACATTGTCTTATCCTAAAGAGTATCCTTTTTTATGACAAACAAAATTAAGTAAAAATATTAATGAATATGGTTTAAATTGGAAAATCATTCACCATGTAATAGAGACACCAAATGGATTTGTAGATGTAAATTAAATGAACTGGAATGAAGGAGTAATCCACAAGGGATGCTATTCTTTATATAAAATGTTTCTTGTGTCTGATGGAATCTGAACTGACCAGCTCTCAAAAATCTCATGAAATGAAAATGCCCATGCATAAAAAAGTGTTGAAACTAAAATTCTTATTGTCCATGGTATTCATTTAACTCTAATTATATGAAGGCATCATATATTAGTTATCTTTGCATAGACAAGGGCATTATCTTCCTGCAAGTCCCCTAAGATTAAGACCTTATCACAACAGATCATACCTTTCACTTTAAAAAGTGATATAACTATTTCAACACTAAAGCAATTAAGAACACACAATGCTGACCTCTAGCACAGCCCATCTAGCACATTTTTTGTTTTGTTCTGAACAGTCTCATCCATATTCACAAAGTTTCTAGTTATCATGATAGTTTACATATAATTTTATATCGTCAGGTTGCTAGAGCATCTCAATTACGCCATAAAATATTATATAACTACTTCCTTTTATCCCTAATTTATTGTTTTTAATTTTTATTTTGTAAATAATTTTGCAACAAACCACTCCATAAAAGTAACTATTATTTTATTTTAAAGCATGTCCATTGGCTACATTCCTAGAGTGGGTATATTTTC
The DNA here is from genome assembly GCA_004024925.1 of Scalopus aquaticus. Taxonomy (NCBI): domain Eukaryota; kingdom Metazoa; phylum Chordata; class Mammalia; order Eulipotyphla; family Talpidae; genus Scalopus; species Scalopus aquaticus. The sequence goes on from PVIJ01000772.1 coordinate 65,460, forward strand.
TAAGCCAGCTCCAGGGTCTGGAACTGTTTTGTGTACAGTAAGCACACATTAAATGTAAAACAAGAAGTGGAAATACTTGAGAAAGAATGAGAGTAATTAATAATCTACAGGGATTCACATATCAGACTGGAGATATTATACACACAAACACACACACACAAAGGAATACCACTCAGTTTTAAAAAAGATACTCTTGATATTTGAGACAATATGGATGGAGCTGGAGGGGTTAATGCTTAAGAAGTCAGGAGATAAATGCTTGATGGAGTCACCTATATGTGGAATATAGAGAAACAAAACAAAGAATCATATAAAGCCAAAATAATAACAAACCCTAAAAATCTGACTATAATTATGGGATTATGACAAAATAATCCCATAGTGAGAATAAAGTGGGAAGGAAGTACAATGGACTATGGTGGTGGACTGTGGGTTCTTTGGTAGTAGGTTTGGTATAGCAACAAAACATGGAGCAGGGAGACCCAATAACTCTAAAATAAAAACAACATTGTAAACTAATGGTACCTGATTAAAAAAAAAAAAAACTCAAGATCTGGGCCAGCAAGGTGAGTTCAGCCTAGCTCTGGAACTCGTTCAGCCTCCCCTTAAGTGTATCTCAGCCTTGGCCTTACATCTGCATTTCAGAACAGGCTGAGAAACAGGAAGATTCCATCCTTGAAATCTCAACTGTCTTTGAAACATTGTTTCAGATTACATCACAAACACACTCCAATCCCTACAGTCATAAATAATAAACTGAAGCTTCCCACTATGGTGACGGTGAACACATTACTCAATGACATAAATAAAAATGTATCCTCCCCCCTATTCTTGGAGTCAGAGTCCATGCTCAATAGATTACCTTCTATATAATATCTAGAAGGAAAAGGGTAGAGTGGATGCTGAGAAACACCACAAAAATATATATACAAAATTCTTCATTTCATATCTTGGAGAAAGACATAGTTACCATAAACCAATCTCTCTGTTTTAACCAAAAAAAAAAAAAAAGTATATCAAATTACCCACCATGTTTTCTTTCTGGGTATGGGGCATATTCATGAACAAGATGGACATATTAAAATAGACTTCTCCATGGAATTTGTCTAAATGAGTAGCAAATAATGTCCATTCTCCATATGTAATAGTGATTCTTATGGTACCTGAAGAGAAGGATTCATTCTGAAAGTCTGAACCATTTCCATTTCAGCAGAGCCATGAGCAGCCTCAGAGAAGATTGCTTCTCCCTTTTCAATTTTTAGATATGATCTCTTAATCCTTTACTCTATCTGTGTCCAAAAGTTACCTGGCTCAATGGTTTTTTAAAAAGTCAACAAAATCATGCACTAGGTTCCTCAAATAGTTGATGCATTTCTGAGAGAAAGAGGAGTCCATGCTCAAGGGTAATATGACCTGGACATTGTTCTAATTTAGGAAATGTTATAAGAGGTTCAATAAAATTAACTAGTTGGCAACTCTCCTAACTAATCTGTTGGAAATTAGCATATATTAGGAAATTATGGAGTGTAGGCCTGGGCCTAGACCTTGGTTTTTCTCTCTAAACTTAGTAAATATTTAATTAATTGATTGATGACAACAAACTTAGAAGTCAGGAGAAGGATTATTCATAAGCAAATTTCCCATGAGTGGTTTTGTTGACAGAGTGGAGGCAGGAAAAGACTTTTATTATTGGCAGTAGGTCCAAAGATGAGAGAAAAAGATTTTGGACTATTTTAAGAAGCTGTTAAGCAATAAGAAGCAGCAAAGGTTTCACATTGAGAAAGTAGAGTTGATACACAGTTGTGAAATAAGGAACTGGAACTGGTGGGACAAGAGGCAAAGTCCAAGATTAAGAAAGTTGTACTTAGACATAGAGGCAATATGAAGGTGAAAGAATTTTGCACAGATTTAGGAATAGAAGAATAAGTTGAAGCCCTTATGGACTGTTAATGGGGTTATGAGGAATGGAAATTTGTCTTTCCTAGGACTTATTTTCTATTTTTTTTCTTATCCTTAAACTTTATTTTGTTTTCCTCCTTTCTTCATAATTTTGAAATTCTATTTCATACCCATGTTATGAATTTAAAAGATTATTGCCAAAAATATAGAGAAATCTTGCAGACTTTAACTAGATGTGACAATAATGGCATATATAGGTATGAAAGATCTTAAAATATTTAGCAGATGATGTCACAGATGCTGGAAACCTTCCTGTTTTGTTTCCAACAGCACAACTGCACAATCGCTGAAGTCAACGTAACTTGCATATGGTCTCTTCTGGTCCACCCCAAGCTGCTGTTTCTAATTCTTCCAGTGTTGTACACAGAACAAGAGATTGGGTAAAAGAAAGGAGTTAGCGTTATGTTTGCCTTTTTATCTACTCCCTTCTGGTGTGGCTGTGTTCTCTGGTGACTCTTTCTTCTGCGGGACATGTTCACAAGTACAAATTTTTACACTATGAGAGATGAAAAAAAAGGATTATCAAGAGGATTCCCAGGTTTCTGGTATGACAACTGCTAGCTGCTTTATTTTATGTGGTATGAGTGAGCTGACAATGGAAGCAGGGAGAGGCAGAGTAAGTAAAATGATGAGTTCAGTTTGAGTTATACGAATACTGAGATGTCAAGTTTATGTTGTTGTAGAACTCATAGAGAAGTCAAGATAGGGGAATAACTTGGAAGGTGCAATATACAGTAAGTGAAGTAGTAGGTAAAAAGAGAAGAGGGCTTAGCAGTGAAGAATTTCTCCAGTTAATGGTCAGGACAAGTAGATGAATAATTTAAGGAATTGTCTTTAAAAGTAGGAAAGTGATAAAAGTGGGTGTCTCAGAGGAACCAAGAGAAAAGATGGTTTCAACAATGAGCAGTGATGTGAGCCTGCTGTGACATCAAATGAGGTGAGGACTGAAAATTACTAATTAAATTAATCTTTAAGAAAGTCATTTGTGATCTAAGTCTACTTGATAGTATCCAGCAAAATTCACCAGCTTGACTATAAGCCTGGGAAAGGGTAATAATTGTGTTCAATTAGAATTGAGGCCTTTGTCAGAAATTATGGCAAAGGATGAGGAGAGAAAAGAAATTTAATCCATTATTTAATATTTTTATATTATATATTGCTTTGCCTTGCTTTCTTTTAATTCTATGGGTAGTAAGGAGAAAAGGGTGAAGAGAGAAGTCAGGACGAATTTAGTGAATATATCCCCCTTTCCAATTTTGCTTCAGTCTTTCCTAGAGTGAGCTCTTAATAGCAACAGAGAACAGACTATGAAAGCCAGATCCCACTAGGAAGTGAGTTCCAAGAAGAAAAATAATTGTTGTGTTCACTGCTATTATGCATTGTACAAATGGACAGTGTATAGTCAATAAATATCAAATAGTTAAGAGCTGAATAAACATCATGTGCAATGTTTTATGAAAATTTCACATATTTCTTCCCATGTTTCAAAATATTGAAATGATATATGCTCTGTGAACCCCAAAAGTCTTATTTTTTCCATTTAGAGATGAAATAATTATGACAAATAAAACATACACTTTCTTTTTGAGAAGGACTCTGATACCATGTACTCAACAACCCTGTGCACCTAGAAATATACAGAGGCAATATTCTATATCAATTGGGAACACCTTTACAAAAGCTTTCAAAAATATGAATATTGACTGTCTATATAAAAATACACAAAACCTTTAACTGAGGTCACACAACAGATGGCCAACCCAGAAGCTGGAAAAATGGGTAAACACAGAGAATCACAGTAACCCAGGAGAAAAACCACCACTGGAGTCAGTATTTGGTAGAAAAATCTAAGGGGGAACTAACTAGTGCAAATTTAGCACAAATAGGACAAGATTTTGAGTTAAAAATTCTTAGGAACACAGCTTTAGGGAGATATCTGTGCTGAACCCTCCAGCTTCACACTTTCAGGCCACTTCCTGCAGGAGTCACATCAGGTTCTTAGGGTGAATACCAGAGAAATTTTCTGACATATTCGCAGGTGGAAAGCAACCATTTTGAATATTCCCAGAGCATTCTGTTCTCCTCAACAAAGGTCAACACTCAAGGAAAACTACTTTAATAGACCCTAACACTAGAGCCTAACTAACTTCATACTCCTTGTGCAACCATCCCAGCCCGGGCAGGTTCCCTGTTAATTCAGGCAAATGAAAAAAAATCTTGAAGCCTTAGGGATATCGGACATGCCTTTAATGCTGAAGCAGGGGACTGGATACACAGTCAGATCAGCAGGCAGGGAGGCAGGCAGGCAGCAACAGAGCCTCCTACTCCCCTCTCCCCCCAACAAGAGGTTCTACCCCCTTTATACCGTACAAGGACAAAGCTAGCTTATATGGTCATGGTCACGTAATTGAAACACTGCTGCACATGTGGGCGACCTTCAAGGTCACTGGCTATCTGTTGTTTGCTGGATGACCAGAAGGCCTCCAGAAGGTGAAAAAGAGCTGGAGTTACTTCATGTTCCATACAACCTTTAGCTTCCCTGTCTCCCAGAAGGTTATGAGAAGTATTGAAGGCTGAAAAGCATTTGTAAAAGAGACACAGGCTTATTAAAGCCTGAGATTTAATTACAGAATTATAGAATGCTCTCCCTACAACCTCCCCCACAGATACATCAATCAAATTCCTGTATAATATCAGGGGATTGCTGCTGAAAGAACTAAAAACCTCAGACCCTACTTAGAGTTTCTAGGGAAATCCAAAGACAGGAGGGAAGACAATAATAACAAGAACACCAGGAGAAAGTTTAGTTCATGAGACCAACAGCTACAGCAAAGAGTAAACACAGTCTAATTTTTAGTCAAGCAAATATGAAAGTTCAAAGTACCAGCCTATTTACGTCTGTTCTTTTTACCCAAAACTTTATGTCCACCTTTCAATAAAATATTATAAGGCAGGAGAAAAAGCAAAAAGACATAGCCTAAAAACATAAAGTAAGCATTAGAAAAATTAGATGTCAGGGATATGATGGGCCTCCCCGGTGGCGCAGCGGTTGAGCGCTGCGCTGTGGAGCTGTCGGCAGCGGCCAAGCGAGTTCGACGCCCAGCAGGGGAGAATCCCACCCGGTGGGGCAGACCTCTCCTGCCTCACCCGCTGCTCCCCTCAGCAGTGTACTTCTGATCTGCCTGTTCTGCTCCCCACTCTGTCTCTGGTGAACCCTCTCGCTGCCTCACGCCTCTGGCCTGTACCCCAGCTTGTATGTTAAAAAAAAAAAAAAGAAAAAGAAAAATTAGATGTCAGGGATATGAAAATTTTCAGAAAAGGATTATAAAGAACAAAGATGGATGCACTAAGTGTTCAAATGGGAACACAAAATTGAAGGAAAGAACACGGGGGGACTGGCACTACCTCACATTATGCTCACTATAAAGTTACAGTAGTTAGGTCTATGGCATAAGCAGACAAGTAGATTGGTAAACAAAGAGACCAGAAGCCCCATGCAAATACAGCCAACTTGACAAAGCAGTAAAGGCAATTCAAGAGAGAAGTGGTAGTCTTTCCAACAAATAGTTCAGAGAAAGCTGGATATCCACATGCAAAACAAAAAAAAGAAAATATCCAGACACAAGTATTAACTTACTTCACAAAGACTAACTCATATCACAGACCAAAATGTAAATGCAAAACTGTAACACTATAATAAAATGAAATAGGAAGAAAATTTAGGCAACTTTGAGTTTGACAATGACTTTTTAGGATGATAAAGGCATGATTCATAAAAGCCATCATAAATTGGACTTCATTAATATTAAAAATGATTCATCAATTGTACTCCTAGATATTTACACAAATAAGTTGAAAACTTAAGTCCACACAAAAGTTTATAGTATCTTTCTTCATAATTGTTAAAAATTGGAAACAATTGAATGAATAAAGATTAAATTTATTCAGCAATAAACATTCACATTATTCAGCAATAAAAAGGAATGAGTTACCAAATCATGGCGAAATCTGAAACACATATTGCTAACTGAAAGAAATCTGCTTGAAAAGGCTACTGTATGAAAACAAGTATGTGACAATAAGGAAAAAACAGACAATAGAGTTTATAAATAGCTCAGGAACGTCTAGAAGTTCAGGGATGGTGGAACACAGTATATTAAAGTGAAACTATTCTGTATAATATTGTAATGGCAAGTAATAACATTCTACATTTGTCAAAACCCACAGAACTCTACCACACAAAGGGAAAACCCTAAAGTAAACTATGAACTTTAATCAATAATGCATCAATGTAGTACATCACTTCTAAAATATATATATCTACTAATACAGAATGTTAATATTGCATTGGCAGAAACTGCAGGGGAGAGAGTCGTGGGGGAATTTTTTGTAATTTCAGCACAATTTTACTATAAACCTAAAAATACATAAAGTATATGATAAAAAACTAAAGGAGTAAAATCAAGATATATTATCATTATTGAAATCATGTAAGCTATAAAGGGTAACATTAAAAATCACTTTTAATGGTGTAACCCAGGGCCAAGTACTATTATTTTTTCCTTCTTCCAAGTAATATGCTGTTCTAGCTATATATTAAATGGTCATGCCATACATTCATTCCTCCATTCTGTCTTTAATGTCACATCTAGTGTGTTTTATCATAGCAGCAAAAATTGTACAAAAATGTCAATTTTCATAGATTTTATCTTATGAATGTAATAGGTTCGTCTCCTTTCCTATTTTTTAATATTTCATTGCATCTTCATGTGCACATTGCTAGCTAAATAACAATCTTGAAAATAAGTGGTAAAAATCTTTATCCAAAAAAATTTACTTGATTTATTTCATGGTTTTTGTTTCTGTTTTTGTTTTTTCAAAATAAATTCCTAAGAGTAGAATTACTAGAGCTGAAACTCATGGTATTACTTAAGAGGATGTGCGTTACCCTTAGGAAAACTTTCATGAATAATTTAACTAAGTATTTAAAGCCTTTCGCATATACGGTGCTACCAGCATTTGGCAACAGTGCTATGTCATTGTCATGCTCTGATTCCTGATATTTTTTCTCAATTAATGAAAATGTGAACCTATTTGATTCCTCAAAACATAATTTTAATGTCATACTGCTAAATACTAATATAAATGAATACTTTACAAATAGCCATATGTTTAAATTAATAAAGGATCTTTAGAGATCAGATTTTTGTTATCAACACTAAATAAAGAATTAAATGAGATTAGGACCAAATGACAAAGAGATTGACAATTCAAAAGACCCAAAACTACAAAATACCTGGATGTTTTCATTCAGAAAGCTATAGTATGCCTGTCATTGAACATTGTGGTCACATTTTTAATTCAGCATCTCCAGTGATAACACTCATCAGAGTAAAGTTTGCAAAGTTACAGGGTTTCACCAGCATATATGTCCACTGAGCAATCTCTGGTGGTTTTACACTTTACTTTTCCTGATTATAGTTAAATGATAAATTTGAGAGCTGTGATATACATCATTTTATCTAGAATTAGTTTAACTTGCTAGATCCATTATCAACAGACTCAAAATGAAGCTTTTTTATTTTCTTTCTCCATTTTTTACAGATATCTTGGTATCAATAACATAATTAGGCACTGATAGTATAAAAAAGAAAATTAATTAGTTTAGGGAATATGATGAAAATCCATCAGATATAACCAGGGTACCATTTTGTTTAAAAATGTCAGTATATGTCATGTGACTTTCCAACTGGCATTCACAACACCAGAAAAATCTATGCCATTCTTTCACTGCACAGGTAAGTACTGACTACTTGCCGAGCGCTCTGCTCTGCCAGTTTTCAGTAAGGTATGTGCCAAGACTTGTAAAAACGGAGAGGGGTTTTAACCAGGACATGTTATATCCTGAAGGAAAGGCCGAATGGTAAATTCACTTTTAAAGTCAAGCCACCCTACCTTCTCAAATGAAGACAACAATGCCCTCACATTTCAATTGACTTACCCAAAATATGTTCGGTTTGACAGATGTGCACATTCAGAGAAATCAAGTACTGAGTTCCCTGTTGATTTCATATAGTTCACCCCAACCATCCAACCCTCCCCTTGAGATCAGTGAGTTTCAGCTTTCTCTCCCACCCCCATTTTTTTAATTATCAAAAGGAAGAAAGCAAAATAAATAGGGTTTATAAAGAAAAGGGTCAAAATACAGAAGATATAGCATCAACAAAATCCATTATATTCTGGTCATTTTAAAATAAAGATTTATCACAGGAAATCAAAAAACTAGGTTCTATTATATAGAAGCACTTTCTGCTCTTACATAAAAGAAAGCCTAGGTTCAAAGCAGAAGATTCAGGAAAAAATAATGGGGAAATATCTCAGCATTGCAAATAAGAAGCAGGTATTCACTAACTTCAGGAGTGGGGGAAGGTGTGGCTATTCCTCATTTCCTGTCAAAAAAATAGCAAAAGCAAACAGGAAATATCTATCTTTGCAATTTTAACCTAAGTTTTTATGTTTTCTTCAGGGTTTACTAAAGCACATAGATTGATTAGTCAATAAAAAGAGGCCTTTATAAATACTTGGATGTTCGCTCCTTGCATACGCACATCTTTATAAATGTCACCAATCTCCTTGCAGTTTCAGCATGTTTCCCTTGACTTATCAGGACCAAGGTTCTGGTCATTTTTCACTATCAGGATCCTGGACAGCAGCCCATCTCCTTTATCAGTAAATAAATCAAATCCTGTCCCATTATTCAACTTTATTTCTGTATCTAAACTTTTCAGAAAACTCTGACCAAAAGCAAATGCTAAGGGCTTGGGTGTCATTTCACTTTTTCCCCTTGGACTACACACACACAACTGACAATCATTTATTTCCACAACTATGTCTTTTCTTCACCTCTATTTTCTGGAACTTTCTACCTACTAACCTATTCTGAAAAGGTTTATCCTTCAAGTAAACACCATGCTTCCTAGTTATAGCTAGTTACAGCTGCCCCATGCTCCCTAAAAACACATTATTTTCTAATTTAATAGAATTTCTTATTCTCACATTCAATTATTCATCTTAATTTGCATTTTCGAGTGCCTAGTTTGATAGCAAACAATAATAACAAAGACTATTTGATTATTTCATCTCAAGTAATTCTTCAATGTAGTCATTTTGTTACCTTCCTGCTTATATTTCCAAGTAAATGATGGCCTAATTTTATTAAGTAGAAAATCAAACTATATCCTTCTTCCTACTAAATATTAATTTTAAAAAACTTTAGTTTAACATGGTAATTAAATAAAGTGCCAACCTACTTCTCTTCAGAAGTATTTGAAATCCTCCTATTATTTTTACTCCCAGAAAGGGCAAGTCTGATAAAATTGGTCCTTTATTTTTATGTATTTATTTATTATTGTTAAAATGTAGCCTTGATTTTTTAATTGATTTACCGTTGATTTGTAAAATGTTCCTTTTATTTTCTTCCTCAACAGTTTATCGCAATTATTACTCCGTTTCTTCTTGAGGTATAAATGTATGCTAGCTGACAAGTGGGGTGTGTGTGAGTGTGTGTGTGTGTGTGCGCGCGCGCCCATGCATGTGCAATTAGAAAAGAGAATAAATTCTAATTCTGCATTAGAACTTAATTAATCCTTTTTTAAAAAAGATTTGTTTATTTATGCATACAAGAACTGCCTGCTTTTTTATGGGGTTGGTTGTTTTTTCTTGTTGAATTTTTTGAGCTCTTTGTATAATTTGAATATTAATCTCTTGTCAGATGAATGATGTACAAATATACTATTCAGTAGGATGTCTTTTCATTTTGAAGATGGTTTAATAGTCTAATCTATTTTTAATTAAATTTTGTGTGTGATGTGAGATAGTAATGCATTTTTATTATCTTGCATGTGGCTGCCCAGTTTTCCCAACACCATTTGTTGAAAAGACTCTTCCTTGCTACACTGTCATAAATTAGTGGTCTATACATGTGTGGTTTTACTTTTGTACTATCAAAGCTATTTTACTAATTTGTGAGTCTGTGCTTATTCCAATACTATGCTCTTTTAATCACTATCATTTTGTAATATAGTTTTGTAATATAGTTTGAAGTCAGTGAGAGTGATACTTCCATTTGTATTCTTTTTTCCTTAGGATTATTTTTCTTATTTGGGGTCTTTTATATTTCCAAATAAATTCATGACTTTTTATTCTGTTTCTTGAAGAAAGCAACATTTATTTCCTGATTAGGAATAAAGAATTTACAGTTTTTTTAGAAATATTTTATGGAAATGTCTTTGGTTGTTCCCTCTAATAATTCCAATAACTGAACATTTTTATAAAGCATATTAGAAAGAGTAGAAAATTACAACTTTTAAAATCATAGACAAGTATTACTATTCCAGTTAATATTATTACTGACAATTGAGCAGAGCAAAATTGTAATTTCCCACAATGCTCTTGCCCATATTTTATAAACAAAAAAGACAAAGCAGAGTATTATTTAGAAAGATATTGAAGCTTCAAGCACATGTATTAAATTTGGGCAGTCTTGGTGAAAATGAGAATAAGTTTACTCATTAAACAATCTCACATCCTTCATCTAAAACCAAATGAGATAATAAAGAAGCGAGATATATTTTCTGCATAAAGAACCATGTAACACTTTACTCATTTAAATAACAGACGCATAATTTTATTCCAACTAAACTACTCTGAAACTTATTTGAAAATTTCACATGGTCAAAACATACTTGATATTTCTGTAATAATACTATGTGTACAAGTACTCACACATTTTTATTTTAGTCTTCAATTTTACAGAACTTCTCATTGCCATATATTAAAACTAAGAGGAAATTATTTTCTAAAATTAAGGTGAGTTTTTTATGTAAAACTGAGATTCAGAGACCAAACTGACTATATTTGCTGCACTTATGACGATGTTAAAATAACTAAAGTGTACCACTCCCAGGATATCTTTTACAGAAATAAAATTTTTAATTTCTGGAGATACAGTTAACTTTAAAGAATCAATTCAAAGTTGTAAAGATATCATCAATCTCTTAGTGTAATTGTACACTAAAAAGAGTTACTATCTTGCTTATTCTTATCTTAAAATAGTTTCCAAATCCTGAAGCAATGAGGATGAGAGGCACATGAATGTTCATTATATTATTCTCTGTACTTTCCTGTACATTTGAAATCTTATATTACATAAAAATAACAAATATACTTTAATTTTCATTCCTCAAGTATCAATGAAATCTATGAACAAAATTTTACAAATGATCTTATCTTCATATTCAAATAGCTAATACAAAATTTAAATATAAATTTTGTATACTATTGTATGCCCAGGACAATGTTATACTTTTAATTATGAACTAGCTGACATACCCCAACCACAAGAACCCTACCAATTTCTCCCTAAAATTCTTAAAAATAAATAATAATTATAAGAGTTAATCAGCTTCCTAAGATTATTGAGTGAAAAAGACTATTAAAATTTTATTTAGGGCCTCCCCGGTGGCACAGCGGT
>PVIJ01000772.1:77050-115214 GCA_004024925.1 Scalopus aquaticus
CAGCGGCGACGCGAGTTCGACGCCCGGCCGGGGAGAATCCCACATGGCGCGGCAGACCTCTCCTGCCTTGCCCGCTGCTCCCCTCAGCAGTGTATTTCTGATCTGCCTGTTCTGCTCCCCGCTCTGTCTCTGGTGAACCCTCTCGCCGCCCCACGCCTCTGGCCTGTACCCCAACTTGTATGTATAAATAAAAAATAAATCTTTAAAAAAAAATAAAAATAAAATTTTATTTAGCTAGTTTTTCCTTCTTTACAAACCCTTTATAAAGTCATAAAACACTAAATTCCTTGACTCAACAAATAACACTGATAATAAAGACAGGGCTTTTTCTCTAGGAATTTTTCATAAGCCACTAAATCTATCACTAAACAGAAAATATCTAGTTTGATTACCAAAGTAAAAAAAAAAAATCACCAAAATGGAAAGTTTTGGTGAACATATAACCAGAGTGTATTGTACTATAAGCTTTTCCTACAACCACCATCATCACCAACACCACTTACCCTTCCAAATGTTAGGTTAAATGTAGCCTGAATTCCTTCAGAAATGTTGGTCATACAAAATATGTCTTTGACCTTATTGATAAGAAAATGAAATATTTCAGATATCATTTTTCTGATTATACATCACTTGACACCTTCACCTCAGCACAAGTTCTCTTAGTGACCACTGGTGTGAGCAGCTGTGCTGATTGGCTCTAGTCAATATCATGGACAGCTAGGATCAATGAGGTGCGGTGAGGGAAATAATAAAGAGAGGCTGAATACTGCACAGGAGTGGGAAAGTTTTACTCAGGAGATGCTTCAGAGACTTGATAAGTAATGTGGCCAGGTTCTTGAGGCTCTGTGTGAGCCAGTGGTATTAATGTCAATAGATATGAATGATTGTTTTTTGAAGTGATTCCATTTAGACCCACATGGTACGTTGTATACTTTTGTGTTATTTGAAGAAATAGAATCTAAATGTGATTGGGTGATTTTTTTTCATAGAGATTTATAAATGTTTAGGACAAAAGAGTATCTACGTATTTAGCATGTTTATCCATTTGGAAGGACAAATATAATGGATTTTCTTACATTTACAGTTAATGTAACATTTACAGTTGATGTAAGAATCAGCTTTCATTTTATTAAACTATTATTCCAGGATGACAAAAAAAAATCATTACTGACATGTTATCTTGATTTAGACTACATTTTTTCTTGCCAGTGACAATGAAAGTGTCCTAATTTTTTTTTTAAAGATTTATTTATACATACAAGCTGGGGTACAGGCCAGGGGCGTGGGGCAGCGAGAGGGTTCAACAGAGATAGAGTGGGGAGCAGAACAGGTAGATAGACTGAAGTACACTGTTGAGGGGAGCAGTGGGTGAGGCAGGAGAGGTCTGCCGGCCATGTGGGAATCTCCCAGGCTAGGCGTCGAACTCGTATCGCGAGCTGCCGACAGCTCCACAGCACAGCGCTTAACCACTGCGCCACCAGGGAGGCCCAAAAGTGTCCTAATTTTTATATGGAACAGGTTTTAAAAGATGTTTTTCATATTCTTAATTGAATGTGGTGATTGTATAATCATTTCTCCTCTAAGAGAGACCGATGGCACTGTTGATGTTTTTTTCCCACTCTGAACTAAACTACAAATAGGGCAAAAGTATATATTAATTTACAAGTAAAAGTGAACCTTGGCTTATTAGGAAATACAATCTGAGAACAGAAAAATTACTTTCTTCACATAATGACTTGACCTTTGTCATACTTGCATACATCGGTTTCTTTCACAATCTAAGCTTTTAGGCCTTCACTGTTTTTATTGTATTTAGGAAAATTGTTTTCAATTACATGACCCCAAACAAAGCCCAGGGCTCTTTCCAAATCCATTTCTAATGTGTCAGTCTTTCTGCTCCACCTTAAGGGTTCATATCTAAGTCTGAATGGAACACAATGGCAGAAAATTATTCCCAGCATCTTAGACACCAAGTGAGTAGTAAGACAAAACAGAAAGCTCAAGTTATATAAAACTGTTCCTGAGGTTAAAAAAAAAAAATTTTCCAGGTCTCAAAATCAGCCCCAGCTGCTTCTACCCTATACTCTCCCTCATATAAAACTTACAATGAAGGTTGCAAACAAATTTTTTCTACATTTTTTAAGCAAAATTGTACTAAATACGGATTATTTTGTTATGCACTGATAAACATATTGGGTTAGAATATTAACAAGATATATGAAATTGTTAATAGTTAATATCTGCGCCAATATCACTTTTAATTGATTACATTTCCAATTGTAGATCCCAGAAGAGACACGGTACTAGTTGTTATGATTTCAACAGCACACTAAAGAGAAAGGATAAGTACAGAATAAAGTACAGTATTCATCTGACATTATGTGTTGTTGAGTTCTTAGTTTCTACTTCTCCTTTTAGAAATCCACTTTAAACGACTAACAGGGACAAAAGAAAAATGAAAGCAACAAGCCCCTTGCTCTTTATTGACTCAGTAGTAAGTCAAAATCACAAGATACAGGCATAAAATGTTACTTCAAACGGCAGAAAGCAATAAATCAAAGGAAGCAGTTCTCTCTTGGATTTAGATAAAAAGAATTTTACTACATAAACTTCCTTTTCCTTCCAATAAAAACTGGAATTCTAGATTTCCTTGAAATATATTCCTATTGAAAAATTAAATGTGGGCATAAATATATGTGTAGAAAATTGTTCCTTACAGCAATGTTTGTAACGGTGAAATCTAGACACACTCTTAGTGTTCATTCATGAAGTTCAGATTAATATTGATATAATCATATTGTAAAATACTATACGAAATAGTCATGCTACATTTGTATTAATAGATTGCATTAACTATATCAATACTTCACCTCTCCATATACTTACATAATTAGTACATTCCACACTGATATATATTCAATACAACATTAACAAATTTGAGGCAAACAGAAGTTTGACAGAACTCTTGAGTGTTTTTCATCAATTCTTTTATCACCACCTCTATGATTATAGCATGCATGAGTTGGCCTCTTAACTATAAAAGATAAATGTAAAACATCCAAGTTTTCTAATACAGGCCATTATAAATCAGCCAGCTCTACCTTACTTGTCAAAAAAAAAAAAAAAAGCATTAACTAAAACAAATCAAGATCAGCCCAGACTAGAAGAAGTCTTCCAGTGATAGATCCATTAGAAATAAAAATTAGCTTTTGTTTTAAGATGCTAAGTTTTGGAGTATTTTGTTACACAGCATTATTGTAGCAACAGGTAATTTAGACATACTACAATTAACAATCTCAAAGATATGTCACTGAGTCAAAAAGCAAGTCACAGGAAGATGATTATAGAATGGTTGTGTTATATTAAAAATTGTGGATCATATATTATAAAAAATCTAATAAAAAGGATATGTACTATATTTATAATATTTACCTCAAGGAAGAGAGTGAATGGAAAATAAAAGATAAAATAGATTCTTACTTTGGAAACCTAGTCTTTATTGATTTACTTTTCCCCCCTCAGGGAGCATACTTTCATGTATTACTTCTGTAATTTAAGAACATCTTCAAAATAGAGCATAGCTTGCCAGCCAAGAAAACTATAACCTACAGGAGTTTAGTTCAGATATGAGGGATAAATAAAGGCCTTCCCAGACAAACAGAAGCTGAAGGAGTTTGCAAACACTAGATTTTCCCTATAAGAAATGCTGTAGGAGCTCTCCCATCAGTTTAAAAAAAAAAAAAAAAAAACCTGACTGTAGAGAAAACCAGAAAGAGAATTCTAAAAACAAAATGGTAGCAGCAAATCCTCATATGTCAATGATCACTCTAAAAGTAAATGGACTGAACTCACCAATCGAAAGGCAGAAAGTGGCTGGTTGGATCAGAAAAGAAAGTCAACCTTCTACTGTCCAAGGAGACCTATCTGAAGCTCAAAGATAGATGTAGGCTCAAAGTAAATGGGCATTGCACCTAAAAAAACCATAGGACACATTCTTTGTACATGTAACATTCTCGTGGACAGCTCAGATGTTAGGTAATAAAACGAGTGTTAATAAATTCATGAAGATTGGAATTATATCAAATGTATTCTCTGAACACAATGGTATAAAAGTAGAAATCAGGGCCTCCCTGGTGGCACAGCAGGTTAAGCGCAGCACTATGAAGCTATCCAGAGCCACTATAGCACGAGTTCGATACCTGGCCAGCGAGATTCCCACATGGCACAGCAGACCTCTCCTGCCTTGCCCGCTGCTCCCTCAGCAGTGTATTTCAGTTGATCTGCCTGTTCTGCTCCCCACTCTGTCTCTGGTAAATCCTCTCACCACCCCACACCTCTGGCCTATTCCCCAGCTTTTATGCATGAATAAATTTTTTTTTAAAAAAAGTAAAAATCAATCACAAAAAAAGAAAGCATGAAAAACTTCTAATATATGGAAATTTATCAGCACACTACCAAAAGACCATTGGAAAGACCAATGAGGAAATCAAAAAAGAAATAACCTAACTTTACACCTTAAGAAACTAAGAAAAAAAACAAACAAAATGAGAAGCCAGTAGAAGGAAGAAAATAATAACAAATAGAACAGAAATAAATGAAATAGGAATCAAGAATACAGTCCAAATGATCAAAGAAACTAACTGCTGTGTCTCTTGGAAAAAAAAAAAAAAACCTAACAAACCTTTAGCTAGACTTACTAAGAAAAAAATGAGAAAACTAATGAATAGGATCAAAACGAAGGAAATTACCATAGCCATCTCAGAAATACAGAAGATCCTAAAAAAACTACTATGAATATCTTGATGCCAATAAATTGGGTAATCTATGATAGAAGAGGACAAATTATTAGAAGCATAGAATCTTCTAAGACTGAATCTAATATAGTATTTCTGGGGTGTTATTGATAGGTGTTTATTGACACAATCACAGCCCCTTCCTGGGTTTTTAATCTTCTTCCCCTTTGGTATTTCTGATTCTACCTTGCAATGGGGGGCTTCTATCTGTGTTAGCAACTCTCACTGTTAAGTAGCAAACATGCAAGAGCTGTTTCTCTTTACCACTGTTGATACAAACTGTGGGCTTATTCATGAGGGAATGAATGGGCACTGCCAAAACCCTTCTGCACAATTCTGCCAAAGCATAAATTAGAGTGAGCTATATTGGGCTATTACTATTAATCATGAATCTAGTTTCTGCATATGTGATGCTTTAACATCTGACCTACATGCATATGCCGGGCATTCACTGTTCTGGACAATCTGATAATAAGTCTGGGTCATCTCCCCCTTGGGCGAGGTGGGTGTCCTCTCATTGGGTAAACACTTTTCAAATACAAGCTATCCAATCAGATTCCACATCCCCAACCATCTATTTTACTGGGCTCCCACATTCCTGGTTACTGTACACCTGCCTTAATCACCCCAGAGCTAGATTCCAGATAACTCAGAACAGTCCTCATGCTTCAGAGACTGCTGAAATTAGTCAAACGAGCCCATCGTAAGCCTACCTAAGGATTACCCTGTCTCACCCATTCCTCCCTGAATAATAGAGGCGAATGCCCAAAGTTTCCTCCCTCCTTCTGCCTCATGACCAACCTAATGTAGTCCCCATGGTGTGGCATGGTGTGGCTCCTTTTGGCAACTGTGAGTAATAAACTACCTCTTTAATGCAGTTGTTTACAGACCTGATAGCCTTACTATATCTCAATATTTTTATTAATGTAATATATTTTAGAAGAGCTATAAACTCCACTATAACAGAGCACTGAGGAAACTTTAATCAAGGGAAATGTATAAGTCAAATATGAAAACCAACATGTCACTCCCCAATAAGTGTCATCTGAAAAGGAAGGATGGCAGGGAACACACCATCTTCCAAGTGATGCCATACTTTGAGGCATCACTTCATCCTTTAGAAAGACTATCACTTATCAAGAGTGAAAACACTCAAGTCTCACAAGTCCAGACTGGCGCCATTGTTCCCCTAACTTATCTGACCATTTGTTTCCTTGGTTGTAAAATATGAATTAGATTATGGTTCTAAAGTTACAGTATGTGTGAGAATTAAAGAAGTAACTGCTATGAAGTTGTGCTCCCTAAGGTGGGTGAGCCTCACCCGATCAACTGAAAGCCTGAATGGAACAAAATAGAACAGGCCTGACCCTCCTGCAAGTAAGAGAGAATTCCCCTTCACGACTGCTTTCAGAATAGGACATCAGTTTTTCCTGACTTGGAACTCAAAGTGAAACATTGGATTCCTGCTTTCTGACTAAGGCTACAGATCTTTGGAAGTGCCAGCCTTAATATCGCATGAGCCAATTCCTTAAACTAAATATCCCTCTCAGATTGATTGCTAGATAAACAGACAGACAGATAGACATTCTGTAGGTCTGCTGGGTCTGTTTCTCCAGAAAACCCTGACTGATACACATGCCGAAGAACATACAGTACATGAGAAGAAATAATCACAGAGTGTTTACCATGTGCCCAGCACTCTTCCAAGTCCTGTATCGATATTTCCTCATTCCTTACAAACTATCCTCTAAGACAAGTACCATTGATATTTCCAGCCAATGAAACAGAGGCATAGAGAGGGAGATTAACTTGCCTTGGTGTATGAACCAAAATTAATCCTGTGCACTGTGTCTCCAGAATCCTGTTTCTAACCAACGTGATACCCTCCCTTTATTGCTGAGAAACAAATACTTGGGGTGGGGTCATTATTGGAACCCACTGGACAATTTTGTGTGACCTTAGTGTTATATTCTCATATTTTAAAAAATGACTCAGGGGCCTCCCTGGTGCATCAGCGGGTTAAGCGCAGTACTATGAAGCTATCCAAAGCCACTGCAGTGCGAGTTCTATTCCTGACCAGGGAGATTCCCACATGGCGCAGCAGACATCTCCAGCCTGCCCACTGCTCCCCTCAACAGTATTTCAGTCGATCTGCCTGTTCTGCTCCCCACTCTGTCTCTAATGAATCCTCTCACCACCCCACACCTCTGGCCTATACCCCAGTTTGTACACACAAATAAATCTTTAAAAATGACTCAGGAATTTTGTAAGAATTAAATATTCAGTTCATAATATGAAAGTCTGCCGTATTCTCCTAACAAGTTAGTACTCAATGATTACCACTTCCTTTCTCTACCATGAATGAAATATTCATGGTGCTACATTCATAAACATAGAGTATATTAACCTACAAGAATTTCCCTGCACCAGTGTGCAATACATTGTTATGTCAGTTCACCCTTTTTCTTTGGGTGATACAGCTTCCATACACTTCCAAAATTAGCAGTAAACATAAAAGTGACTCAATTTTAATACCCACATTTCTGTAAGTTACACCCTGCTTGCCACACTGTAAAACAGATTTTTATAATTTTATTATCATGACAAAATGAAAAGAACTTGTATTCTGACATTAAAATAATATACCTTCTCTAAGGGCTCTAATTTCTGCTTCACAAATGTGACAGATTACATTTTTATTCTATCCATGCTCTATGTGGGGAATTTATTTGCCAGTTGAACTATATGTAAACTGCATTGTTCATTTGTCCCTATAAAGCAGAAACTAAAAGAGCTCATAATTTTTGTAATATTTGCAGTAATATTTTGTAGACCTTGCAGTTCTTTACAGAAAACTGACTGCAATCATCTCATTAGTCCACTTTCATCTAGAAAACAATCAAGATCATACCCATAGCCTCTACTTATCTGTAGCTAAGGAAATGCCAATGTTTTTCTTACCTTTTTATACTTACATAATTTCAATTTGAACATGAATATATGAGCACAATTCCTTTTTAAGTAACTTTATTGAGATATAATTGACATAAAATATCTAACTATATAATTTTGTGTGTTTTAACATAGGTATAAATTTGTGAAACAAATACCACAGCACAGCAACAATAAAGGTAACAAGGACATGAATTATCTCCAAAGTTTCCTTCTGCTCCTTTGTCCCCTTTTAGGGGACATCCTTATATGTGGTGAACAGACTCTAAGGTGGCCTACTGATGTTCATGTCCTTCCATAATCCTTCCCTCTGAGTGTAGGCTAAATCTATGACTTGTTTCTAACAAGCATAATATAGCAAAAGTGATGAAAAGTATGTGATTCCATAGGTAGAATAATTTATATGGGTTACAATATCCATGTAATGTTGCCCTTGCTAGTTTTGCATTTGCCTAAAAACTAATGATGCTGAACATCTTCAAGTGCTTATTTTCGAACTATATTTTTTTGTTTAAATACACAGCCCATTTTAAAGTTGTGTGATTTGTCCTCTTATCACTGAATTTTAATGCTTCTTTGTATATATGGAAATAGGCCCATTATCAGGTATGTCATTTGCAAATACTTTCTCTTAGTTAAGTCTTTTCATTCTTATAACAGCATCTTCAAAAAAGCAATTTTTTATTTTGATATTTATCAAATTGTTATTTTATGGATCATATATTTGGCTTTGTATTAAGAAATCTTTGCCTGAACTAATCACTAAGATATTCTTCTTATGCTTTCTTCTGTAAGTTTTATTGTTTAGGAACTTGCATTTAGTTCAATGATCCATTTTGAGTTAAATTTTATGTAGTATGTGGTATTGATTACTTATTAATATCCAATTTTTCAACACCATTTGTCAAAAGACTAATCTGTCTCCATTGAAGTACCTTCATTTCTTTGTGAAAAATCAATTGTTCATACATATGTGATTCTTCTACTTGATTCTATCTTATTTCATTAATATACTTATCTAACTCAGATTAATTCCTTTTACTACAGATGTTTATTCCTAACAACATAACCTCCACCTACCTATTCAAACCTATCTTTCATTACAGCCTTGTCAAGCATTCTGGTCCAAGCAAATCTGACTACTCATCTCCAAATACGTCATAATTCCAAGAATATTAACTAATCTGTACAGTTTCCTGATTATTGGTCTACATACACAGAATATTGCTCAGCTATTAAAAAAAAAGAAAAAGATGAAATCCTGCCATTTGCAATAAAATGGATAGAACTAAAAGGCATTATACTTTGTGAAATAAGTCAGAGAAAGACAAATATCATTTGATTTCACTTGGTACATAGAGAAATCAAAGAGATGAACTAAATAAAACAAAAATAAACTTTTAGACTATAAGACCAATTAGTTACAGAAGGAAAAGAGAATAGAGTAGATAAATCAAATAAAAGGGATTAAATGTGAATTTTCTATAATTGTCTATAAATTATAATGTGGGCACAATTCAGTGTCTCCATTGTGAAAAAGCTAAAAAAAGAGCTTTGAAAATACAGATGGACTCGAAAGTATTTAAAACCTTCCAGATTTTAGACAGATGCAAACCCTTTGTTCCTGTTCACTTAAAATACTTATTGAAACTTGAATAGTTTTCATCCAAATACATCCCTATAATGATGACACAGCAATTATTAGGATTGTGGTGATTATGTTGGACTTTATTGATGACAGTACCTAGTGGCAGCAGTAGCAGATACAGAAAAAGGCAAGAATGAAATGACTGAGATGTGGACTTAGTGAAGAATTTACAACCTAACACATAATTAACAACATTCTTGACAGATGGTACAGAACTGTCCAAACTTCTTTGCATAAAAGCTAAGGATTTTTATTTAAAACTGTCCTTCAGATTTTAAAGACTTAGTAGACAGCAAGAACTGACAGGTGTGGGGTTCTTTATTAGCTCAGCTATTGTTGTTCAAATGCGGATCTCATGTGCCTCTTCTCAGAATTAAATGACACATAGTTAACAGAGAAGGGTCAGTTAATTGTTTCACTATTGTTTTATATCGTTATTGAGATTCTAAGTTTGCTAAACAGCTCATTACATGGTTTTCTTAAACTGGCTAAAAGGAGTGACTTCAAATGTCAGTCAAGTGAAATGAGTTTATTTATTAGTTTATTTATTTACTTTAAGAACAAAGCAGGTATATTTGAACTGGACTGTTAGGAGGATACTGTGTTATGGGTGGATACAATAGCAAGTAATACAAATATATTTTATTTGAAATAAACAAAATGCTTACACATTTCAATGTGTCACTTGGAAACAAATTCCTGCTCAAGTCAATTAAAAATATATCCTTAAAATATCTGAAGAAAATCCAACCATAATTCTGAGAATTGTTTGCTATTCAAGTTCCTGGAAGGTGGAGCGAAACACAATGCTTAACCAATGGGCAGGATGGGGTACCAGAAATAAAATAACAGCTCAGCAGTAATTCAGTGGACAGTTGGGTTGGCAAGATGGGTGAGAAGATAACTGGGGGTGAAGGTTTTATAAAGGTCACACTGAGAAATGTTTAGCTCTTCATGGCTTTTACACATATAATTTTATCATGACAACAAAATCATTATTTCATAACTACTGAATTTACACTAGAGAATGAGCTTTAATTCAAGTTAATGTGACCTAAACACTGTGGTGAGCTCTAACTGCACTGCAATTATGGCTACTAGGGTTAATAGAAAATATGGAGGAAGAAAAAACAGGAAGTTAATTGTGCAAAAAATATTTTTAGAGGCATATGTAAGCATGGAAGGATGTCCCAAAGTGAGAGAATGATTCCTCCTTAAGATGAAGGATGTAGCCCTTAACCAGGAATTGTACCCATTAAGGTTACTGACTACTTAGCTATGTCTGTTTGTCTTGTCAGATTAAGAGCATCGACTCTGGGGCCTCCCTGGTGGCGCAGCGGTTGAGTGCTGCGCTGTGGAGCTGTCGGCAGCGGCGACGCGAGTTCGACGCCCAGCCGGGGAGAATCCCACATGGTGCGGCAGACCTCTCCTGCCTCGCCCACTGCTCCCCTCAGCAGTGTATTTCTGATCTGCCTGTTCTGCTCCCCGCTCTGTCTCTGGTGAACCCTCTCGCCACCCCACACCTCTGGCCTGTACCCCAGCTTGTATGTATAAATAAAACAAATCTTAAAAAAAAAAAAAAAAAAAAAAAGAGCATCGACTCTGAAATTAAATGTGGAGGTTTGAAGACCTTGAACTAACTCATAACCTGTTTCTACACTTGCAAAATGGGAATAAAAGTACCTGTCTCACAGCACTGCTTTGAGGATTAAAAAGAAAATGTATGAAAACCCTAGTATAAGTCAGTAGTCACTCAAATGATCGCTAATATTTCATTGTGTCAGCCACTGATGTGCTTGTATAATTCATGTTGAGCTTCTCCATTTGCATTTGAAAGGAGTAATAAGACTCTCCACCTCTTGAATTTTCTGCATTCTCAAGGATAATGCAAGAGCTATTATGAACAAAAGTAACTAGAAATGATCCATTCAATTCTCATCTAATAATATTTCCTAGGGGAATAATTTAAAATATTAGCAAAGGTCTATGTCAAAAACATGAATATGCTTTCAAATTATGCCTACCAGGAGTTTTATGCCAAAGGTGCCTATCAGGAATTTTATGCCAAAGGACAATTCTAATATTGCCAGAGAAGGGGTAAAACTCAAAATTTTATCTGTAGTCCCAATTCAACTACCTTTTTTTTTTTAACTTTTTGGAGGGTTTTTTTTTTCTTTTGGTGTTTACAAGACTGTATATGATTCAGAGGTACAAGGACACACCTCTTAAGATGTATGTTACCACACAATACCCACCACCAAGCACCCATAGTCCTTCACGTCCTTCACCATAGTCTCTTGGGCTCCCTCCCCAGTTAGACCCCATCTTCTAAGCTCCCTCTCTGGTAGCCTCAATTCTACAGCCATATTTCTAGAGTTTGTTATTGGTTTGGTTCATCTGACTTTCTCTTATTTCCCTATATTCTCTCTATGTAAGTGAAACTATCCTGAATTTGTCTTTGTCCTTCTGACTCATTTAACTTAGCATTATCTATCCCCTGAGTTCCATCCACATTATTGCAAATGACAAAAATTCATCTTTTTTTATATAGCTAAGTAGTAACTTAATTTCTGGTGGAACCTCAGGTAAGTCCCAGCTTCTCTGAACTATGGCTTGCTTATCTGTAAAAGGAGATGTTTGGACCACTTGATCACAAAAGTCCTTTCCAACTCCAACAAGCTATGATTACCTTAGTGCCTGAAAGGAAATAAAAAGTAAGGCAAAAAGTGTTCAGATTTCTAAATGACTTTCAGTTTAGCACATATCATTAATATGCAAGCTATAAAGTCAATTGTTATGCACTGCAGGTAAGGCTTCTTTATATTCACAGCATTGGGGGAGTTTCCGTGTAAAACACAAGAACTATCTAAAATGCCAATGAAGTTTCCACCCTTTTGGGACAATACAGCTAGAAAAACAGGAAAACAAAACCAAAGAATTACTAGAGGTAAAATATGTAATCCTTTTATGTCTTAGACCAAAGTTACTAAGGGACTCCTCATCAAATATAATAAAATCCTCTAATGCAGATGTAGTTTTAGTCTCCACAAATTATGCAGCCCATAAAACAAAGGAAACTACGTTAATATTATATGTGGGATTTCTAAGAACTTCGTGTGCAAGCATTTGTTTAAAAAGCTACCTAAAACTAATTAATTATGTTTTCAATATATATTTACTGCCTGACCACTGTATGCAGCTCTGGGCTCTAAATTACTGGCTATATGAATTTGAGCAAACTAGCTTAACTTGTGCCTTCATCTTACCAGGTGAATGGGGAATCACAATAGCACTCAATTTATGGAATTGTATGGGTTAAATGAGTTACTATTTACATTAAATGAGTTTTAATGTATAGTTAAATGAGTTCATATGGATGAAGTGTGTTAATATATCTCTAGAACAGGTTCTAGCACATAATTAACAATATTTAAATTATTTATATTACTGTGTCACCGTTGTTGTTCTGTTATTGTTAGTTCTCCAAAGAACATGTAACATCAAGAGTGTTATATGTGTATTAGAGCTGATCATGATGTTCACCAATGTATTACATGTAAAAATATACCACTCTGGTGGAGGATACTGATAATGTGGTAGAATGGGGGTAAGTGGTGGTGGAAGCTTAGCATAGAAAAATTTAGATGGAAAGTCTCACAAGGACAAGATCTAGAGGTGGCAGTAGGGTAATTAACCAGTTCTTAAACCAGCTATGGAAGTTTCTAGGAATCAGGGGTAGGGGCCGAATGGATTACCAGCTACAGGAAAACAACCCACATGACCCCAAAGTAATAAATTCCACTAAGAAATGAATCCCCCTGAAGAACAATATTTAAGAGCATCCCTTGTTCTGGCAAAATGAGCTCTCTGTACAACTTGTCTATGCAGGTATCTCAAACTTTCCCCTTCCAATGTAGCTCTTGCCCCTAAGACTGTGTCCACCTGGGTGCATACAGGTGTCTCTTTCTAAAACTTGCCTCTCTCAAATGCAGCTCTCTGTCTGTCTATGTCTATGCAGCCTCTGAGGAATGACAGGAAGAGGAACAGAGGCGGAGGAAATGCAACAACAGCCTTCAAGAAGCTCTCAGTCCACTGGGAAAGACAGACAAGGAGACAGATAAAGACTGGAAGTTGCAGAGATGAGGAACTGGACTTGGATGAGGAAGGGATCTTCAAGAGGGATAGCATGGAGGTCAGTGCAGTGGCCAGCTCCTGCACTAAAGCCCACTGTCCCACGGAATTGCTCTGGGACCTGAAGCTAGACGTGGCCCAACATTCATGCAACCAGAGGTCAGGTACCCTTCACTGAGCAAGCACGGAGGTCATGGGCTGGGCCTGATATATTTTATGAAATTTATTTAATATACAGTTATATAGTTCAAAAATCAAGTAATACTGCAAGGCTTCTAAAGAAAACAACTCTGCCTCTCTACAGAGGTAGCTACTTTCACATTTTTTAGTTCTTTATTTGGGTGTTTGCATTACGTCTAAATCACATGTTTATACTGTTAGTTGTTGATTTTTTTAGGTTTGGACTTCATCGGTTCACTTTCTACTTTGATGAAGACTTAACCCTATTTCCCTGTTTCCAAATACATATGTAACTACATTGCACTTGCTAATTAAGTCATATACTGTATATACCGTTTACATACATGTTTACACCATTTATAGCAGAGCCCAGTAGAAAGCTATGACTGTTTTCCCTTTCTTGTGTGATTTTCACTTTCCTTCTACTTAACTGCCCAATTCTTTCACTTGTTTAATTTCTATAATTCATTAATTTAGTTATTTCATCATCAAGCTTATCACCAAAGCTAGGAAACACCTACATAACTAGCAAGTTATGTAGGGTCTTTTTCTCTGGACAACCCCTTCCCGGAGTTTTCCTCTGGACTGCTGGCTGCTGAGGGCTGCTCTCCACAGCTATTGCCAGGAACCTCTCTGTCTCACTCTGGGAATCAGGTTGTCCTCTGCCTTATAAGTCCCCCACTTCCTTCCTTGTTGGAGACATTCTTTAGTAGCTTCTTGGAAAAGGTACAGGGAGGGCAAATCTTTTGAGCTGTCGCCCATGTGAAAAAGTTTTATTCAGTCTCACATTTAATATGTTGGCAAGGTTTTATAATTATATTTTAGAAATCATTTTCTTTCAAAATTTAGTTTTCTTCCTTATATATTCTTTGAATATTGCTGTTAAGAGTCCTAGTCCATAAATGGTGATTTAATTTTCTTCCCAAAAGCTCCCAGGGTTTGCTTTTTCACCCGTAGGTATTAAAATCCAGTGTTATGTCTTGTTATGTTTTTTTATCACCTGCTGTGCTGGTGCTAGGTGGATCTTTTTAGCCTGGAAACTCGTGCTTTTCTCCAGAAAAGTATTTTTGTATTATATATGATTAATAATTTCTTTCTTTCTGTATTCCCTTTCCGGAACTCATGTTAGTAGGAAATTCAACTAATTGCCTAATATTCTTATTTATTCTCCATATATTATATTTGTCTTTCATGTAAAAGAAGTTCATCAAATAGGTAAATTTTCCTTAATAAACTTGCCATGTGCTGATAAATGGGAAACTTTTGAAGTCTCAGAATGACCCAAGAACTCCACTCACTGGAACCCAAATATTTGAGCCCCAACAGGTGTCAAGGATTTTATTTGGAATATCTCTGTTCATATCCCTCAGTTTTACTATGAAATTAAACTGTGCTTTATACAACGGAAAAAAAAAAAGATACCACAAAATACATTATCCATGACTTGACACTCAAAAGCTTTGAAGTTGTAGGAGTGGTAAATGACTAAACTAAAGGGTGAAAATAGCAATGCCATATTACAGGTGAATATAAAATTGTTAATATAAAAATGCTAATATAAAATGTTAATATGAAAATGCTATGAAAATAAAGAAAAAGAAAAAAAAACTTTCACAAATTTTCATTCTAGCCCTTACCACACCATGTTAGGGGGCCTCTTTATATGCTTTTTAACCTCCTCTCTGCCCCCATTGGATTGAATGTCACCTGGGAACTAAGCAGCTAATTCATCTTTGACTCATTTTGCTGTGCACAGAATTCAATATAAAAGAAGACTTCAACAAATATTGGTTTAATGAGAGTAAGTGGATACGGCTCAGGTTTAAATAGCTATTCATTTGACTGTTAACTGAGCATCCAGATAGAAGTGTCTAACAAAGAATTAGAAAAAGGAGTCAATTAAAATTTCTTAAGCAGAAGGGCCACATACTGAGATTTGAGCTTTAAGGAAATATTCTGATAAGTGTCTGTTAGATGAATTGGAAAGAAAAAGTAAGTCAGAAAACCATTTAAATATTCCACTGTTATTTCAGTGTAAAGAAATTTAACTCAACATATTTTCAATTTTGCCTAAAGTTTACATCTCTAATAAGATTTATAGAAAACACTTCACTTCCATTATTTGGAGTGGTATTACTTGGTTCGTTATTAGAACAAAATCTGAACATACTGAGAGGACATTCAATAGACACTGAATTTTATTAATTCTAAGATAAAATCCACATTGTAGATACTGTCAGAAAGAATAATCTTAGAACAGAGACATAGCTTAGAAAATGTAATTAGGAATTCTATGACTGAGATTTCTGTATATCTATCCTTTCCATGAGGATTTGACCATAATCTATAGCCTTTTAAAAGTAATTTAGGGCAATAATTTCATAGTTACACAGAGCACAGAATTAATAAATCAGTCTCTTATCTTACAGGCATTGCAGAGGCTGTGGTTAAAATAAAATGTCCTCTCTTAGTGAAATTTAGCCATACTACCTCACCCCCAATATTTTAAATACATGCAATGAATCCTCCAACACTGAAAGACAAATATTTATTTCCTTGATTTCCTCCTTCCCTATGAGCTCAGAATAATTTACTGTTGGTTCCTTATATTTTGGAAAAAACTATGAGGTATTTATTTCTAGCCATTTGTGAATTAATACTCTGAACTCCCTACACTCACCTACTGCGTAAAATAATAGATACAGGATAAACTACAAAAATCATATTTTAAAAATTGCCAAATCAAAAAGAATGGAAAAATTAACCAAGGCAAAAGAAGATAATGATAATAGTAGTAATAAAAGGCTGAAATTTGAGTGATAATATAAATATGAAGCTGGAATTGTTCTGGAGATTTATCTGGAGATAAATAGCAAAACAGCAGGTCTCTGGAGCTCTGGGGACTGAAGTCACAGGATTCTGGTAGTGAGAAGAGGAATTTCAAATTTAAAAGGCCAGAAAAATAAATATATAAGGGGATAGGCTATGACTGCGTGCAATTTGAGAATCCATTGACCTATCATTAAAAAAAAAAAACAAAAACACCGCTTGGTCCTCCCTGGTGGTGCAGCGGTTGAGCGCTGCTCTGTGGAGCTGTCAGCAGAGGTGACGCCAGTTTGACGCCCAGCCAGGGAGATTCCCACATGGTGCAGCAGACCTCTCCTGCCTCGCCCGCAGCTCCCCTCAGCAGTGTATTTCCGTCCATCTGCCTGTTCTGCTCCCTACTCTGTTTCCGGTGAACCCTCTCGCCGCCCTACACCTCTGGCCTTACCCCAGCTTGTATGCATAAGTAAATAAATCTTAAAAAAAAAAAAACTGTTTAAAAAATAAAATAAAATAAAACATCCCTTAAAAATAAAATAGAATAGTGGCTGCAAGGACTCAGGGAGAAAAAATAAAACATTCCCTGTAATCCCACAATGTTTCCATTTCTTTGATAAATTTACTGAGAATGGACTCTAAGTAACTGGTATTTCCTACAGCATCTGCATCTGTTAACACCCAGAAAATATCTAACAACAAAATCAAAGTAAAATGCCATGTAGAAGAGGTTAGACAAGTCTGATGAGGCCAAGTACACAAAGGAGAAAATGTAAGCAAATTGCAAATCTTATTTGTACACTCAACTGAAATACCTGCAACATCACTCAAGATTCCCACACCAGATCAACGGAACAGGAGACTTTCTGTTCTTCTGATTGATTAGCAAAATAAATTTCCCTCTCCTATCCCAATATTTTAGAACATATAAATCAAATGAATATGTAAATCTAAATCACAGTTCACATGTACTCCTCAACTAGCCAATCTCAGCAGCCAATAGGCAATGTCCAACCCAAGAGAGAAGGCAATTTCTTTTTTCTATCTAATTCATCTCTAAAACAACTTCTATAACAACAGTGACAGTTGCCTGTTTTCTTGGGATGTTCTGTGCTTTAATTTCTCTGCCCTTAACACAACTATATCTTGCCTCTTTCCAAGAAATATTTCAGAACATATTTTCTGTATCTATTGAGAGAACTTTTCCCACTAATTCTACTCTATATAACACATGTTATTGATTATGCCAGATATGTCATGTATTTCTAGCAATACAGTGGTGAAGAATTCAGGATTGGGAGACAGATTGACCTTGTTGGAATTTTGACTCTATTTCTATTAGCACCGACATTGGGAAGATACCAAGGCTCTTTGATCAGATCCAGCTTCATGAGAATTCATTTTTTTAAAAGTTAAGACATTTAATTTGCCCTTGGATGAAGAAACAGTCCAATGAGTGGTAAGATTTAACCTTGTCTATCTCCAAAGTTCCCACTTCACATACTACACAATATCATTTCTAAATATGTGTGCGTGTATGTGTATGTAATACACACTGAAGCACGTGGATGGTACAGAGTGATTATTCCAGGCAGAGATTATTTCTAACGGCATTTCAACTATAAAACTTTATGCAAATTACCCCATTTTCTAGAAATAAAGCAACATCACACTAAGTGTTTCTCTTAAAGAAAATGTACCTCATAGCAATTGGATGGTAATTTCCTATGAATTCATTACACCTCTGAATGCCTTGCAAGCAAGGTACTTACCATCCTTTATTCTGGATTATTCTTTAAAGGATGTTTGTATTAAAAAAAAAACTTGGAATATAATTTCTCCCTCAGAATTAAATAGTATGCTTCCCTTGACAGATAGAATCATAGGGAAGTCAGGCTTACTGCCCACTATAAAATATCCAGGTTCCCTAAACTCAGGGTTCCTCTCCCTTTCATGTAACCTATTGTTTTTACAAATATCATCTGACTTTCTTCATATCACCAAGTGGGAATTGGAGTTTGGGGAAACTGGTGCAAAAAATGCTAACATTCTGGCTATAGGCAACAATTTGTCCTTCATCTCTGACCCAGAATACTTGCTGATTCAACATCATCCATGAAACTGTGATAGGATAACCTATCAGTCTGTATGCAGGGTAAATTCTCAGACTATTTACAGTTCTTGACAATTTATAAAATATTTATAATATTAGGCTCAGTTTTTTTAAGTTGAACATCTAGGTAATGATGGCAGAGTTAAATTGCACCTCATATTTTTTCCTCATGTAACTAATGAAATTAATAAGAATAACACAATCCACTAAATAAGTAGATATACCCTAAGCCCTAAATACTAGAGAGTATATTAAGTCAAGGAGAGAAGAATAGAGATTCTAGGTCTGTGTGAGCACTAATCTCACTTCCACCCCTAAGGAAGAGAACTCTTACTATTTTCAACCTGGAAAATTAACTCGTCAAAAGTGATAAGTAAAAGTCCCAGAAAATGTCAAGCTAAACCTCTCAGGAGAGAAAATGATATTCAAGTTTGCAGGAAACACCAAAAGGATTCATTTCCATGATGGCTATAGATAGAATTGTGTCCCCAAAGAAAAGATTTGTTAAAGTCTAGACCCCAGTACATCAGAATGCAACTATTTGGAAAATGGTCACTTTGGAGGTAATTAGTTAAGATGAGGTAAGTTGGGGACTCCCTGGTGGTGCAGTGGGTTAAGTCACAACACTGTGAAGCTATCCAGAGCCACTGCAGCACGAGTTTGATCCCCAGCCAGGGAACTGACCCACACGGTGAAACAGACCTCTCCTGCCTCACCCACTGTTCCCCTCAGCAGTGTATTTCAGTAGATCTGCCTGTTCTGCTCCCCACTCTGTAGCTGGTGTATCCTCTCACCTCCCACACCTGTGGCCTACACCCCAGTTCTTGTATGCATAAATAAATCTTTTTTAAAAATTTTTTTAAAAGAGAAGGTAAGTTCTAGATTTTTAACTGATACCTCTATCTTCAATAACCTTATAATCTATTTCCACACTGAAGTAAGAGCAATCCTCTTAAATATAAGTCAGAACATTTCACTCTGCTCAAAATTCCTCAATAACTCCCCTTCTTTCTCATTATAAAAACCTAAAGCTTCATAAGAATCTCAGGTCCCCACATCATCTATTTGCAACTGCTATCTGCTACTCTTTAACCTACACTCAAACTTTTCTTCCTCTACACTGGCTTCCTTGAAATACGCCAAGCTCACCCTCATCTCCTCTTCCTATAATGCCATTTCTCTTAATAACTACATGATTTGTTCCCTCACATTCTACAGGTCTCTGGTGAAAAGCTCTAAGTCACCTCCCTTAACCACTCAAAAACAGTAACCCTCCCTTCCCTACACAATCTTGCACTGCTTTACTTTCCTAATAAATAATTAAATACGTATGTATATCCACCTCAGATAGAGATATGTTGGCTTATTGATATGCTGATATATGATTATTCGTTTAATATCTGGTTCCCCCTACTAGATTGTAGCCCTGTACATTGTTCACTATTATATTCCCAATTCCAAAACAGTGCCTGGAATATAACACCAACTGAACATATCGCAGCCTAGACCCCCGTATTGTTTTGACAAGGTCACTTTATGGGTGGCGAGCCTTCAAGGAAGTGTTCCCATAAGTCAGGATGCGATATTTCTTCTTGCAAATAATTTAAGTATAATTTCAGGTGAGAACAATAACTAAGTTTCTCCACCATGCCTGCATGCATTGGCCTTACTCATTAGATCCTGGCAGCGAGATGTCCTTCTGACAGTGAAGTGTCCTTGCCCGGTCAAGGGTTAATGTTTGAAACAAAGAACATTTAATCCCTTCCCCTATTTCCCTTCCTTGCCTGGAAAAATCAGCATATAGTTCCTTAGATTATTTCCTCCAGAGATTAGCATAAAGATGTTTCTTTTATTAAGGGCTTAGTTTCAGAAAAGAGGTATGGAGACAGCAACCTCCACCCTAGGCCTAGGGCAAAAGTTGAAGATTATGCCCTGTACCTTGCTGGTATTTACATCACAACAAAACATTTTTCCAAAGTTCCTCAATTCTCCTCAAAGTATGTAATTGATTATGCATCTGAATATCTGTAATTACCCTGCCATTGTCAGCAGTTAATTCTTCTTATGCTTTAAAAACCCTGTTCTCAAATAATAAAGTGGAACGGCCTGATCACACTCTCTGGTGTGTGCTGTCTCTCACTCCTCACCCCCTTTTCCCCACGAACTCTCCACCGCCGCGGACGATGCTTTCCCCACCACCCCTGGGAACCCAACCTCGGTTGGAGCTGGCCTCCGACATGAACAAATATATGATGTTAAATAGGTGAACATTGAGTTCTGTGTTCCTCTAGCAGATATTTTTGTAAGAGTAACTGGGAAGGCTGGAAGAGATGCCCTACATTGATTCAGTAAGATGAAATGAGTTATGGTTATAAAATAAAAATGAAGGAATATAGAAACATAGCCTATTGATCCAGAAGAGACATGATAAAACACAGAGGATATGTTTTTTCACAATTATTTTTTATTATACATTTAACTATATTTTTAAAATCATTTATTTTATTATTTCATTATAGCAATCGTCAAATAATAGTGGCTATTTATATTGTTCCTTCCTATAATGTAGAACTATTTTCTCCCTCACTAAGTAATAAATATATGTGACAATTCATTCAGTCATAATTCCATATTTAGAGTTCAACATGGAAAAATTCATCCTGTATAAAAACTGATTCCATAGAATGTTATAAAAGGTTTTCAATATCTAAAATGGAAGCAAATTCAGGAAATACCCCTATAAACTCTATATTTAACTCAAATTTTAAGTATATTGTATATTTTCAGGGTATTTATAAAATGTCTACCATGTTTAACCCTCACCCTAACCTAACAGTACAATTCATTTTTTCTGAGTCAAATTTGCCTTTTGTAATTCTCATGCTTTTTAATAGCTATACATATAGTAAAACAAATGTTAACATTTTCTGTTCCTCTTTCTCCTTCTCATTCTTTTTTCATATAAGGATGCATGACATTACTCCAAAAGTTTTTAAGAGGCATACAAGGTAAGGAACAGGATATTCAACATTTTTCCAAATTAAATTGAAAATTTTTAAGAGTAAAAAATTTCTTGAAATTATGGCTTAAATATTTAAATTATGCAAATTAACACAGAACTCAAATGTACCAACACATGACCAATGGCTATTGCTAGTGTGTAAGATTCCTACAGCCAAAGTTAACATATCAACGTGTCAAATACAGTAATGAGTCCGACACAACTGTGTATATCACAAGCCTAGCAAGGCATTTACAAGTATATAAACGGTTGGGATAAATTATTTCCTTGACTTCTTGGATTACAATGTTATTGGAACTTGGCATTTGGGGGAATTGGAACTTAATGAACTTTAGATGAACTGGGATATGGGTGGTTGCCTCTAATGAATCATTGTGACAGAGACTTCTTACCTTCCTTCTTTTTTTAATAGGAAAGAGAGCTCAGTGAGAGTTACAGTTTATTTCCCTCAAAAGCTCAATGAGAATTTGCAAGGTGAGTGGGAGTATGAGACTTTGTTTTGATGAATAACTAAAAGGGCTCACTTGCTGAACACTAGATATCAGCAGTTTGCCAAGCATTGAGAAAATATAAGCATCCGTAGTGCTTTACAAAATACACTTGGAAGCAATTTAGAGGACAACATTTCTCAAAAACAGTTCATCAGTCAAAGCAACCTAACTTCCCACTGGCACACTCTCAACATCAACAGAGGAAAACTCTCAGGTATGAATAGAGGCTTTGCTTGAATTTCTAAGAAAGGAGTTTCAAAGCAAAATAAAAATGGAGCAATTACACAGCTTTAGACCTCAAATCAAGAGACAAATTCTGACATCAACTGTCCCCTCCAGGGTAAATCTCATTCATAAGTGATAATTTCCATTTACCCAATGTCTTGTTCACAGTCTTAGATTCTTAACCAAGAGAAAAAATTTTTTCAACCACATACTCATTTAATTTTCCCTCTTTTCTTTCTTTTCCATTTTCCCTTTTCAAACCTGCATTGTAGCTATAAAGTTTGCATCCCTATCGATTTGCCTTTGAAATATAAGGTAACAAAGCTGCCATTTTAGTCCCCAGAGCAGGCACAAAAATCACTATTAATCACATAAGCAATTAATCTGAGTGCATGTCACATAATAGCTGAATATCCATGGGGAACTAAAAAAATAAATCAAGAAGAACATCTTATTCCTGATGTAAACTTTTCTACTCTTCTCTATGCCAGAGAAAAGAATAATGCATATTAATGACTGAGATAGTATTTAATTTAAAGGAACACAGTGATCTGGTCACATGCTCGAGAAAAAGCCTAGCTCATTTTAATTCACCATAACTGAAACAAGGTCTAGCTGGCAGTTATAAAGACTCTAGTTTTATCCCCCTGAAGGCTTTTTTCAGAGACTGACCCTGCCAACTTACACAGATAGATTCAATCATACACATCTTTCACTTAGCTCCCTCTTAAAAACAAGTAGGCTTGTCTGTTATCAACATCCCATTTTCTTACTTTCACTTTTACTTGGCAGTACAGCCTTTGGGGGAGGGGGGGATAACTCAGGCCACTATTCTAAGTGATGCTGGTACTGTCACACAATGTTTACCCTCTGGTGGGATGTTATGTCTGGATGTGAAAATCAAAAAGAGAGCAGAGAGGAGTGTCAGCTGGTCAGTGAAACTAGAAAGCTGTACCTTCAATACCCTTTTATCGTATCAATAATCATTCCATTGGCTTCTCTACCAGATAGTACCAGTTCTGGAGTCAAAACATCTGGGTTAGACTACAGCTCTGCCATGCTTTGGCAAGTCATGTGTCTTCTCTATGACTCAGGTTTCCAGGACTATAACAGGGGCATAATAATCATTAACTTCAAAGGATTGTGGTACCACTCAATAGAATCAAGTCTTATAGATAAAACCCAGAAGATGCTGGTGGTGGAGCTGGTGGTGGTGGTGACCAGAACCAGATCTTGTTTTTTACTCCCAAATGACTTAGCATTTGTTCCACAGGAAAAACCTGAAAAGCATGTATGACTTCGCACATTTAAGTTCTCTAAGCGTGTAGTGTAAAAAAGTAGGAGGGTTGTGGAGGAGAGAAAGCATAGATGAAGCAAGATCGGTATATATTAGTAATCCTCAGCCTGGGTCTCATGGCTTTTTTCACATCATTTTATTTACTTTTATGTATGTTGAATATCTCTATAGCAAAATTTAAATAAAGCCAATTATCTGAGCTTCAGTTCTTTCACTATGAAATAATGATAGAAACAGTCTACGTACAAAGTTATAGAAAGGATTAGAAATATGTAAAACATCAGGTAAGAGCCAGACTAATGAGAACTATTATTTTTATTCCTCTTATTAGTTGGTCAACTAAACTGTTAAAACAGATATATCTAATGTAGGCCCCTATAGCTCAATTTTTTAAAGGTCTGGAAATGCCATTTTATCAATACATCAAAAGGAGCTACTAAAAATCTTATTAAAATTAATAAACAGGGCCTCCCTGGTGGTGCAGGGCTTAAAATCTTAGAGCTATCAAGCTATCACCAGCCACTAGAGCATGAGTTCAATCCCCAGCCAGGGAGCTGACCCACATGGAGCAGCAGACCTCTCCTGTCTTGCCCACTGCTCCCCTCAGCAGTGTATTTCAGTAGATCTGCCTGGTCTACTCCCCACTCTGTCTCTGGTGAATCCTCTCACCCTTGCACCTCTGGCCTACACCCAATTCTTGTATGTATAAATAAAAAAATCTTAAAAAATAATAAAAAATAAAATTAATAAACAAAGCTCAGCACTAATATATTAACCTACACCAGAGTTACTAGGAATAATCTACTAGAGAAATCAAAACTCAGGAGCAATTTGACCCTAATAAACATTTATTCCATCCAATCCAATAAGCACATAAGAAAACTGGAATTCCTCTAACTTCTGTCTCCTTCTCCCCTTTCCCTGTTCCTCTCTCCTCCTTTCCCTCTATGATAAAAGTTACCAGTTATTTTCAAATCCCTCTTTTCCCAGGCTACAATCCAACTCTTTCTTTTTTTTTCAGATGATTTAGTGCTAGCAATTCAACTATGCTTATATTTCTAGCAATTCAAATATGCTTATATTTCTTGGCTCAATCTCTCCTTCAGTAAAAATAGGAAACAAACAAATTAAAATCTCATTTCAGTTCCCCTCCCTTTCCATGTACTGTGCTGACTGACTCTCAAGCTTCTCCTTCATGGCATCACTTCTTGAGAAAATAGCCAGTATGTGCTTCCCTCACCTCTCCTCCTGCATCTAATTAAGCTTCCACAACCCACCCAAACTGCACTCCACCTCAGGTCACCTGTCACTCACTGCCTAAAATGCAGTAATAGAGCATTTTGGTCTTAGAATGTTATTATCATATTTCCCATCTACACAACATTGTACATTGATGACCCCGCTTTCCTTTCTAAAGCCCTCTCTCCCCTAGCAGCATACTACTGTTTCTTGGCATTTTGGCTCATCTCTGCTGACTGCCCCACTCCTCATTACCTTTAGATGTTATAGTTTGGTTATTCTCAGGTCTACCTTATTTTTCATCATTGTATGTTCTGTTCTTAGATTCACCAGTATTTCCAAAATTGACATTTTTCACCCAGAACTCTCCTCTATATTTCACATCTACTTAACAAGTAACTACTTAACATTATCCTCTGTCACAAAATAATTTTACATTGTATACAAAACTGAATTTACCATCTTGCCGCAACCAAACTTACCTCCCGTGTTTCTCACAAGACATCTAGTTATACATGCCAAATAGTAGCTTTCCTGACCTCTCCCTTTCATTGATTTATTCATTTCATATACATATATGAAGTGTGTGTGGGGGTGTGTGGGGGTGTGGGGGGGGGTGTGCGCGCATGCGCGCGCATGAGAGAAAGAGAGACAGAGACTGAGACAGAGACTGACTGACTCCTGGGAGCATTACTGGGGAGTTTCTGAGTGCCTGTTTGAGGTTTATGATAACTGAAAGGAGAATCAATGATAGGGTGTGTGATTTGCTCTAGAAATAGTCAACTTCTCAGAGGAAGTTGAATTTAATTAGGGTTAGATTTTTCAATGTCATTATAATGGAAGCAAAGAAGGGTAAAGGATTGAAGAATTGCAAGTGAGTGATTATACAGATGGATCGTAAAGTCTATGCTGAATAGTAAAGAAGTTAATATAAAAGGGAATAGTGACTGACAGAAATAACGCTAGGTCAGGGCCTCCCTGGTGGCGCAGAGGTTGAGCGCTGCGCTGTGGAGCTGTCGGCAGCAGCGATGCGAGTTCGACGCCCAGCCAGGGAGATTCCCACATGGTGCGGCAGACCTCTCCTGCCTCGCCCGCTGCTCCCCTCAGCAGTGTATTTCTGATCTGCCTGCTCTGCTCCCCACTCTGTCTCTGGTGAACCCTCTCCCCACCCCACACCTCTGGCCTGTGCCCCAGCTTGTATGCATAAATAAATAAATCTTTAAATAAAAAAAAAAGAAATAACGCTAGGTCAGTGGATCAGAAGCCTTCATGGGGTCAAAGAAAATGAATTAAACAAATTGGAGATCATGCATGGAATGCTTAAATTTGAATACATGAGAGACCAAATGACGAGGAAGGGGAAGAAATACGACAAAATTCTTAATCACCATAAAGGAGAAAGCATCACCAAGTCAAATCCATTCGTTTTCACTACTTCAACACCAGAATGTGTACCAGGTATGGAAATGTTCAATAATACAACGGTTTAATAAAACATGTACAATAAATTTATACTTATATTGAAGGGCATATCAGAGCTATTTCTAATTACTTATAACAGTTTTTTTCCTATAAAAAAGAGAACAATCATATTAATAAGTTTATCTGCCAAGGATAATATTAATATTTGTTGAAGACTTTTATTTAAAAAAATAAAAAATATGTTACAGAGAAAATATAGTTATAACATCCACACTAGTAAAATTCTGTACATATAAAAAATCTGGGGGAAGTAACAAAAAATATATATATTTAAAAATTATATTTCTATAATAATAGCTGAAAAAGACAATGTGGATAGTAACAAAATTCTCAATATATTTTATTCTCCAGAAATGCCTTATAAAAGTATTGTAGGTATTATTTAAAAATGGCATTATTAAATAATGATAGATCCTACAAAATTAAAAACAAGCAGGAATTTGCATTCGTAGTAAATAGTCTGCTGAACACTGAGGAAGGTTTATGCAAATTGTGTTCTACTATAGCAATCTCCATATCCCCCACTGCCACACTACAGGCTAGTTCATGGGCCACCACTCTGCACCGGCTCTTGACCTCCTGTCATCCGGTTTGATGACAGGGCTTCAATGAATACAACGGAAAGCATAGCATCCTGGGATTATACCCTAGGCCAATGCTCTACAAACTGCAATTCTAACTCAAGGCAACTGGAGCAGGACCATGAAGGAAAAAAAAAAGTCTACCTTAATTCACAGAAATAACCTCACAGAACATCAAACAGAATGAAAAAACAGGAGTTCACCCCAATTGATGAATCAAAACTGAACATTTGTAATAAATACTAATACAACAGAACTAAACCAAATTACCAACAGAAGGCATCAGAGCAACAGTTGTAATGATGCTTACTGAATTAGGAGAGCACAGAGATAAAAGGAGAAATAAAGCAAGGATAGGAAAGTATGAAAAAGTTCCAGGAAGTATTGGGGTTCTGCTGAAACCTTAGCACACAGTCTTCACAGATGCTGGTCTCAAACCCAGAAAAAAGGACTAGCAACAATAACAGGGGCACAAGCCACACCCACACTCACCAGCACCCACCCCTATCACAGAAGAACCAGCTACAGATTAGCTCTTGACATACATCGCCATCTACTGGAAAAGTGGAAGCTATGCACCCTTAATATTTACAAAGAAAATAATGGGGAGATGACAAACCGCCACAAATGACAACCTCAGTTTTCAGAGGAATGCTATACCAAAAAGAAAGAAAAGATCTCCATAATCGAAACACAAAGACATGAAAGATGTTTTCTCACATCAGATACAGAATTCAAGATTGCCATATGTAGACATTGAAAGAAATGGAAAACACAGAAAAGCTGATCAAAGATATTCAAGAAAACTTAGAAAAACAAGTGAATGTCCTTAAAAATAAAATTAATGAACAAAACATCAAAATTGAAGTTTTGATTAAGAAAATAACTGAGATGCAGGATATGAAAAGATCAATGGAGGAGATTTTTAAAATCTGGAGAAAGCTATGGAAGTAGAATAGACCAAATGGAAGATCAAAACAGCGACCTTAAAGATGATCACACACAAAGAATCCAGGTGGAAGACAGATGGGAATAAAAAATAAACACTTAGATAATTATCCTACTCCGTGAAGAAATGCAATATAACAAAAATGGGTATCACAGAAGGGAACAGAGAATTGCCATTTCATTATATCCCAAAATTTATTTTGCACATTGTACCAGTATTCAACTACTAGGAAAACTCTGATGACCCAGAGTATGGGATTCACTCACTCAGGCTATCCATTACTGTTATTACTATAATTGACCTCCCCTCTATTCAATAATAATTATAAAACTTTCTCACAGAATGGTACTTTTATTCCCTCCTTGTGGAGTTTTTCAGTCAACAATTTCTGCCCATCAAATGCCACTGGAACTTAAAAGAAACCTGCTACACCCTGCTCATATTGACTGTTCACACAAAAGGATCTTATAATGGACAAAGGCTTCACCCTGCAACTTGTTTCTGCAGGGTCACTGATAGGGGGATCTTTACAATATTGCCACATAGGAGTTTAGTGCTCTATCTACAATATTTGATACATAAGCCTATCTGATCTGTGTCTTTGAACACAAAATGTAGTCTAATATCGTCTCCATAAATGTACAAAACTTTAGTATAGACACAAGGAAAAGATAGAAGCCAAAAAAATTTTAAATCTCCAAACTATACTATCTCATCATTAATGGAAAAATTTAAAAGAAAATAAAGTTACAATACTGACTCTTAGGCTACACCCCTGTCTTCTCTCCTACCATAAATGACTTCATCCTTGTAGTCCCTGCATATGCAGAATTGAGATGAAGAGGCTGGAAAGACATATAACCTGGTGTGGGTTTCTTCCCAATTATTAGCATGTGCTTTTTTAAGACTTCTCAGTGTAACAGTGACACATGGTCATTCTAAACAAAATATTCAGTCATTCTTTAATTAACTTCACCACAGATATTCAACATTATATTCCAGTTATTAGAATGTGGAGCTACTTGCTCCATAATATTAAAGAATGTCAAGAGTTCCATATTTATAAAGCTATACTTTTTCAGCTTTTTATTTCACTTGCTCAGTTTGGTTCTGAAAACATGTAGAAGTATCTAGCTCCACCATTAAGTAAAACATTACAAAATCCCAGTTTGGTTTCATTGCTAACAATGGTCACTACAACAGATTCTTATTTCATAGTCAGAAGTGATTAACTTTGATGAACGCTGAAGTAACATCCCTCTAACAGTTACTTGAGAAATAGAATGCTGAATGCTGGCAGACTTTTAATTCACATAATTACCCTTAGTCTTTTATTCTGAACCGGTAGAATTTCTGTTCACTTCAGAGTTAGATCTGCCTGTTAATCTAATTTACATTACACCGGTCAACAAATTTTTACAAAAGTCCTATCACTGTAATAAAATTAGTCATTTCCTATCAATTTGTATGTGCTCAACACGAATATGACAGTCAAATTCTAATTTTGGCTCTAGTTTTTTTTGAAATCTGCAATAAATGGATGTTTACATTACAAAATGCATGCCAACAGTAATAGGCCTACGGTTAATACCTGAAAAAATCAAGTCATAGACTACTTCTTAGATTTCTTCACTTGTCTCTTGTACAGCTGTTCAGGAGCATCTCTGGGGAGTGTCCAGAAGTAGCCCTCCAGCATTGTAGTGGACCATTTTCCCTGGTATCTTTGTTCCAGTGATGTGATATCTTGATGAAAATGTTTGCCATGTTCATCACTAACCATACCAGAGTTTTCAGGGAAGAAATCCAGATGGGAATGAAAGAAGTGGATCTTTAGAGGCATACTGCAGCCAAGTTTCTGATACTGCATCAGCATGTCTTCCACTAGTCTCTTGTAGTTTTCTGCCCTAACATTCCCAAGAAAGTTTGTAGACACTAGGCGAAAAGCATTCCATGCTTGTTTCACATCACCCTGAAGCAAGTTGTTGAACCGGTCATCTCAATGCAGATGGAATGTTTGAGTAGACTATTCTCGACTTCTTTTGCTTCGTTATTCCACCGGAAAGAGGAGGAACCAAGCAGAAGGAACAGTCTTTTATGTGGTTGCTTGGCTCTCTCCACACCATCGGGACTGCAAATGGCATTGATGGTCTTTGGCCATTTAACCACTGTGAAAGCTGTGTTGGACATGTAGCACAGCATAAATGCGGGTCCCAAGGCTTGTCTTGGTCACCAACCTTGCATCCGAAGTCAAGATGGTAAGCCTTCTTCACTTGAGAAATTATACTTTTCTTCTGGTTGGCAAATGTCACTTTCCCACAAATAGAGCAGAAATTGTCCACGCTATTAATGCACTTTCGAGGCATTACTGTTCTGTATTGTGCCTAAATGGATGAAATAATAACAGTTCTATGGAACAGTAGCTTAAACTGTCTGGCAAAAAGTCTGAAATATTTTCAATGCTCAACCTTTCCAACAGGGCTTTCT
Source organism: Scalopus aquaticus (assembly GCA_004024925.1). Classification (NCBI taxonomy): domain Eukaryota; kingdom Metazoa; phylum Chordata; class Mammalia; order Eulipotyphla; family Talpidae; genus Scalopus; species Scalopus aquaticus. Next base: position 107,458 of record PVIJ01000772.1, read on the forward strand.
ATAGTGCACTGCTGACGTCAGCTTACTTCAGCAGCCACCTGACAGTAGTATTGCATTGCACCAGAAAATGATGTAATCAACTCTGGATGATGTGTGCATGATGATATTATGCAATGCAATGCAATATTCCATCATTCTAGGCTGATTTAGGATGTTGTTGCAGTCCTACTGAATAAATTTACACTGTGAAACATATAAAATGAATAATATGAAATATCTTCAAAACGAGAGCTAATAAAAAATTTTCAGGGTTATATTCATGTTCAGCACACCAAGATACTACAGATAAGGGCCTTTTTAAGTCTGTTATTATCTCACTGTTGACCAGTATTATCTGCCATTGTATTACTTAAGGCGAGCTGTTCAACTTTTTTTAATTCTCCCAATAAAATGTACTTCAATGAGATTTACATGACATAAAGTTTCCTTACACACAACTAACATAAAGTAGGGTTAAAAACAAGGTTATTTCTAGTAGCCCACTCACTCACCCCTCTTCCTAGATGCTTTTGATTTACATCTTCTCAACTGAACATTTTGAGTCTACAATGCCCAGTGGTTTTCACCTCGCCCATGAAATATAGGAATTGGCTAGTATAGACAGGGGGAAAAGTCAATGAAATCATTGTCATAGATCTTGCCAGTCCTGTTTCTAGCAATTTCTTTTCCTTTGATTAATTCTCCCTTCACAGAGCATGTTTATTTTCAAGAAACAGCTATCTACATACAAGAGAGAGAGAGAGAGTGTGTGTGTGTGTGTGTGTGTGTGTGTGTGTGTGTGTGAGATTAGGTTAAATTACAAATAAAATTTCATGGAATTCTTGAAAGCCAAAAGCTGAATGTTTCAATGTTGTTAATCAAATATACATAAATAAATCAAAACCTCATTTTTCCTTAATTTTTGCAAGAGACTGGAGAATTGAGATACCCTCCCAGAATCCTTTATAGCTGGGTTTAGCCAGGTGACTCACTTCCAGTCAGTGAAATGAATCATAAATCACTGGAGAGGCTTTTCTAAATGGAGACTGCTTGGATTTTTGCCATTTCACTTTTGCCCTTTATCCTTTCCCTTTCATCTCTGTGGAAGATGATAAATTGTCTAGAGACACTTCAGCTGTATTATAACCATGAGTATGAAAACCACAGTTTAAAAATAAAAAGAACCTAGATCCAAGATGAAAGCACTAAACTACTCTACCAACATTAGAGTTTGTACTCCCAAATTTTGTGTTACATGAGACAAATACAACTCTTACTTGGTTAAGCCACTATTAGTTAAGTTTCTGCTACTTATAATTGAACTTCACCCCAGCTGATGGAGCTTAAATGAAAAACAGAATTTAGTTTAAGAGAGAATTCTAGGTTAAGAAAAACAGCAAAAAACATGACCATATCCAAGAATGAGTGCCCTGTGTTTGAAGAAAAATTAAAAGAAATTCAATGAAGTTAAGGATATACACAAGGTAGCAGCTGACAAAAACCAGGTTTGTATCTGTGGGAAAGAAATGTGCAGACGCCAGACCAAAGAATGTAAAATGACGACTTATTGAAGGGCTGATGAGGAAAGGGTGGAAGGGGACCTTTGGGATATGTAGATAGTAGTATGCAAAGGACTTTTCAGTTGCTTCGTCTACAAATACATGGAGTTGTGATTTATTATTTTTAAGGACCTAGAACAAAACATTCATCTAGCTTCAATTTCTAGTAATTTTCTCTTTGTCATCTGTGAAACAGCCCTGGCAATCAATCCAGAGCAATATTCATGAGCAACTTTATGAAAATGTGTAAATAAAAAGCAAGAATGTGTTTATCCCTTAGACTCTTTATATGATAAACTCTTTTTACTTACTGTGCTCCCATGTGGATTTTAACCCCAGCTAATACTCCAGTGGTAGCAACTAAACCCCACCTTCCCTGCAACTGAACCACAGCTCAAATTTGACTTTATCATTATAACCTCTTTCTAGCCATTGGAGGAACACATGTATCTAGAAGCAGATGTTGATACAAATATTTAAATAAAAAACTTATTTAGAAGGGGAAGACAGAACCTGTTGGGGAGCAGAAAAATCAGGCAAGGAGAGGGAGGCTTTCAATAAAAAGGGTTCCTGGGGCTGAATACATGGGATGAGCCCAAGATTTAACCTATGGAGAAGGACCTGATGTTTTTCTACACCATCCCCCATCAGTTATTGACTGAAAGTCACTGCTGAATTGATGGTATCAATTCTCCTGTGCTTTGAGCCAGTCATGGGGTTAGACAGAGTTGCAGTCCTTAACTTCAGAAAAAGTCCTCTGGAAGGCCTCTGACATATCATGGCATTTGGAAGTCTAATGGGAGGCAGTAAAGTGGTAAGACCTCTAGAATACAGCACCTTCTACAACATGCTTGGGTTGACCAGTGACTGAAAATCCAAGTACCCTAAGCAGCAAGGTTCCAATTCTACAGGAACTAGAAAACAAAAGGATTAAGAACTCACCAACAGAGCATAAGACTGAGATTTGCTTTTCTTTGTTGCACTCTGCAAGTCAGAAATAGAATACATGGTGACTCCAAAAAATAGCAAACAGCAAGTACCCGAGAAAGGTTTGCTTTTACCCCACAGAGATGATGATAGCCCAGTTGCAACAAGTGCCCTTTTATACTACAGTTAAAAAATACTAGTAAAAACTACAAGTGGTTAGAATATTCCTGTCGCTATTGGCAATCCCTGTAAGGACATTCAAACTATTTGATATGGATGACAAAGAATAAATCAAATAGTAGTATCATCATCTAATATCTTAGTAGCTAGGCAAGAATCGGGAGATGAAGCAACAGACATTTCCTCAATAGATTATGACTTTCAGCTGATTTAACATTTTTTATCTATTAATAAACACTAATATGATGCTTAACTGCATGCTCATGTTCTGTGTACTTTATAAATAAAACTTTTTTCAAATTTTCCCAACAAGTACTCCCAATAGTACTTCTATAAGATATCCATATTTTACAACTAGAAGGAAAAAAAAAAAAGGCTAAGTAACTTTCCCAAGAAAAATCTACCTCTAAAGTACTTTCTGTAGTTTCTTTTAATCATTAGTCTTCTGCCTCCCACTAAATAATGTGATCAACGTTGAGATCTACTATTGTGCCCTGAATACCTATCACAAGTTTTTCCTTCCTATGATTATCACCATTATATCCTCAGATTGTAAATGAAGAGTGGAAAAAGAATTGAGTCTTATTGTAAATGTCCACAGATAACTACAACAAACTGCATCAGAAATCATTTCTGTCTTCAGAGTGCTTGATACTCCAGAAATAAGCTCAGTATGTTCAATCAAGAGTAAAATAATCGCACTGGAAGAATCACATTGGAGATTCTATTAAATGACAGCCAACCAGTCTAGTTTCATTAAACTGTAATCACAATAATAACCATTGATGAATCCAAGAAATTATGAGCATGAACATGTGGTCAGGTGTCAGTCTGAGAAACAAAGAGGTGTGTATAGTAGTCAGTGGTAAACAAGACATTCCAGAAAACCACAACTATCTAGAAATATCCACCTCATTACACAGGTCTGGATATAATTATTCTCATTCTGCTACCTAAATTCAAAAATTCAATTAAGAAATAACATTTGGAGTCATACTGAAGAAAAGAAAGTTCTGCACTTTTATGTGAACATTCACAACATGGAAACCAATTGACTTCTCTAAGTATTTAAATTCATTCTCAAGACAAATCAAACAGAAAAATGTTACTGTCTATCAATAATAGCCACCTGGTATAACACATAGACAAACATACTTCCCTCAAGGATGTGATCCAGATAGACCACAAAATATATTCAACAATTAGTTTCCACGTGTCTATTTGACAGCCAAAGACTTATAGACTTGCTTTGGTCTCATTGGCTTGGTAACTTCAGCTATGTCCCTCTAGTGATGGAATTTCTAGTGGTGATGGGCATCTCACTTATATTCACATTTTCCACCTGAACACATAGTAATGTTGCCCAGAGCTGACTATACTACAGAATTCCTATGATTTTTTTTTTCTCTATGAGGACCCAGGCTCCAATTCTAGAACTTTTGATTAATGGGTTAAGGGTACAGTCTGAACGTGTACATTTTTTCAAACTCCATGGGTGACTGATGCAGAGCAAGGTGGAGAACTACACCATCTCAGTAAAAATGATGACAGCAGAGAGCAAATTTTGCATGCTTACCATGTGCCAGGTGCTTGGCTTAGAGATTTACATGTCCCAACTCACTTGACCTTCACAACAACCTTCTGAAGTTGGAATTATTATTATCTCTATTTCTCAGTTAAGAAATCTGAGGCAGTGATAAACTGAATAATTTTCCCAAGGTCACATAGGAAATATATAGTGGAATCAGGATTTAAACCCAGGCAGTGTGCTATAAATACATGTTCCTTACATCAAATAAGAAAAAGCAATTTCTTTCTTTAGACCAAGTGATGTCTTAAGGTGTTAAATCTTAAAGCATAAAGACTGAGATTGCTTGAACCCAACTTGTATTACCTGTGCAGAGTCTTAGGCCCCAAGATTTCTACACAGTGTCTTTCAAATTATTAGTCCTACTCTGAGCTCTAGCCTTCACTGAGAGCATTCATCCTGCCCTTTGCCTTGCACTTTCCTGCGTTTCATTCTTCACTGGTCCATGAGACAACCAAAAAGGACAATCAGACATGTCCCACTATTAAAATAAGAAGAAAAGCTAAGTAAACAAGTTACAAAGATTTAACAAGGTATGTAGCAAACTTCTTTACTGATGGCTTGGGTGAAACTGAAGATTTATTAATTATTTAACTGCAGCAAGATAAACCAACTTAAAATTAAATAATTCCCTTTCATTAAAATTTCCCCAACCGAAGGGACCATCGTTGCCCATTCCAACTGAGAGAGGGTGAGTGCCAGGCCGGGAGGGTAGCCCCCACAGAGCAAGTCTCAGCCCCCAGGCCTCTGGCCCAGGGTTTTCGGACCTGACTGTAACCTGCGCTGGGGCCACCCACCTACACCACTGATTCCGTCACCACCGCCATTATCAGCTCTGGGAAGCAGTACTCCTAGTCACCATAGGGGAAGAGACCATTGTTGCCCGCTGGAACTGAAAAAGTGAGTTCCAGTTGGGCAGGAGAGCCCGCAGGGTGCTAGTGCAAACCGTCCACAGGCCTCTGTGCTAGGGCTCTCGGTACTGAGTGGAACTGGCACTGGGACCACCAATCATCACAATCACAGGGAAAGCACAGCCCCTATACCACTGTTGGAAGCCCAGGACCACACGGCCCCCTTCTGGACTTCCCGAGTTAAAACAGAGGGAGAGGATTTCTAGGGACAAGGTCCATCAACATAGCCACAGCATCACTACCCTGTGGTGGCTCTGCCTAAAAGGGCCAGAATCGGTTAGACCACCAGCCCCCGACATCCAAGAAGGAGCACCCCAAAGAGATGCCTGCCAGTACCAGTGCCACAATGTCCCAACACTTACAACAAATCAAAAAACAAACAGGGAGAATGAAAAATACAAATAGTCAAGCAAGCCTTCAGGGGAAGGACACAACACAAAAAGAAAATCAGAACTCAAGAACTCAAGAACTCAACCAGAACTCAACAACAACAACATGGAAGAACTTCTCTGCCTCCCCGGCAGAGAATTTAAAATCATCATGATTAAGGAAAAGAATGATATGAACCTCATAATACCCTTAAAGCAAAAATTTCTAGTATAAAAAAACAAAGCAAAGCAAAGCAAAAAAAAAAAAAAAACACTTAGATTCTGACAACAGAAAAGTGGTGCACACAAGGGATGAAAGAAAGAGGTGAGGCAAACCAGAAAAGGGAAGTCAGTTATATGGTGGTGGGTGTAAACTAGACTTTGGTGGTGATGATAATACAGTATGTACAAATGCTGAAATATAAACAGCTATACACCTGAAACTTAAAAACAAACAAAACTCTTGGATTATGAAAACAAAATGGTGGCTATCAGAGGGCTATAAATAGGAAAAGGGTCAAGTGTATGGTGATGGATGGAAACTAGACTTTTGCTGGTAAACATAATGTAGTACATAAATGTCAAATTATAATACTGTCCACCTGAAACCTAGATATGTTATAAATGAGCGCCGCTCCAATAAAAAGAAATTTTAAGACACAACCAAAGCAACCAAAGGCAGCAGAGACTTGGGAAGCCAATGTCATTAATGAAAGAGAGATTCAAAGAGGTAAGGGGCACATTTGTCTTGTGTTTTCCCTGGAATCGCCGGTTTTCTTTAAGTGGTGCTCAAGAGACTAAACCGATAAACAGGAGACAGCAACGCAGTCACTGAAAAGCTGAGCCAAGTTCAACAGAGAGTTTGTGGTCTCAGCAGACAGAGAAAACAAAATTTGGAGATAAGAGGGGGAGCCCTCCCCCTCCAAGGAAAGGACACCACTAAACACTCCTCACTTTCTCTTGTACTCAGAAGGTCTGAGACACAGGAGTGAGGGCAATTAGCAACCCTCACAAAAATGTGAATAGAGCTGCAAATCAACTTAATCCCAGATGAGATTAAAATATTATTGCCTAAATTTCCGACATGCCAAAAGCAATGTTAAATTCTCTCTACAGAAAGATAACATCAAACAAAGCCTCCATATTGCCCTCCAGTTTTTCACATACACAACTGCAAGCAATAGTCACCTCAATGGGAATAATGAAATGTACCCTACATTGTAGGTATGAGAACTGTAGAAAAGGTCTGTAAATTACAAGGCACACAAGAGTTTGGCAAAATTATTATTGGGCATTGGGAAAATATTTACAAAATATGTCATGCAAAAAAAAAAATAATTCCTTTGTTCTTTCTGCCAGAGACATTCGGAATTGATTAAATAAGAGAAAAGATGTGCCAGTTTATTATGAGAAAATAGAAAGGGAGTCTTTCCTTTGTCAAAAAACCAGGAGTCAGGAAAAAAAAATCAGTTATACAGTAATGAAACAAGCACAGCTAGAAAAGCACTTAAGCCTTACTTTTCTAAGTCATTGTCACCATGTCAAATCCCAGGCTGTTCTGCTTATAATTAAACCAAATTTCTGCATACAGCATTACAACCTAATGTTTCATAATTGAGGGGAAATAATTACCATTCACTGTATGTGTCCCTTAATTACTGAAAATGAAAATGCATTATCCATATTTTTAAAACGTCTATATTGCACCACATATATTGTGAACATCAGATACAAAGTTGATAGTGGGAATTAAATGCACTTCAAATTTATAAAGTGCTTTACAAACACTGGAGTTCTGATTTTTATACCATTAATTGAGTTTTGATATTTAAGCACTAATGACTAAGACTATGAGCATACCAACTCTAAATGCCAATAACAGCCCACCTGATAATAAATTTGGGTAAGATTAAGGCTAAATTTAGTAGAAGTGACAGTTTTTATTTTATTTGAGCCATCAGTCATCAGGGCTTTGATGTGACTCTAACTTGGAAATATCCAAAATACTATTTTGAACAACGTGCCCACTTTTGATACACCACAGCCTGTAAGGTTTACTGGTAAAACATAGAGATGAAAAGAAAAAAATTTTCACTTCCTCAAGTCGCCCACCCCAGGCACAACCCTGCCCCGGGGGCCAACCCCACACAGTACCTGCGCTGCAGCCAGATGCCACCCCAGTCACCCCAGCAGGCCAAGGTGCCCGGGCTGCAAGCAGCTGGCCCGGCGGCCTCCTGGGCGACTG
>PVIJ01000772.1:121812-218592 GCA_004024925.1 Scalopus aquaticus
TTTTTTTTTTTTTTTTTTTTTTTTTTTTTTTTTTTTTTTTTTTGCTGTTCTCAAGATTAGCTTCATGAAAAAACTGGTCGCTGTCTACCTTCTTAACTCTCAGGAGTTGAAAAATAAATCTTTAACGTTTTCAGAGAATCAGCATTCTTAAGCAGGAAAACGACAACTGGGAATTTGCTAGAACTGCAAATGATGTAGCCCCACACTCTACTCAGTGAATTAGAAACTGTATGAGTGGGGCCACCAATCTGTGTTTTAACAAGCCCTCCAGCTGATTCTGATACATGCTAAAGTGTAGAACTACTATATAAGGAGCTCATCCAATGTGATTATTAAATTTAGAGGCACCACTAGAAGCCAATCATGCCTGATGATTTTAAACTATCTGCTTTCAGCAACCTTCATGGCCCATTCACATTTTTTTAATTAGATAGTCAATCAGGAATTTCCATATATAGGAACACAAGTTGACTACTGACAATAGACTTGATAGGTAAATCACCATACTAGGATTGCATACTCTCATCTCTTATTCAAGCTAGCTGGGATCAGAGTAGTAAGGAAAGCATTAGTTAAATGAATAGTTAGGGCGCGGAGGTGAGATAAAATTTATTTCATTTTTTACAATGGTTTTCAAGAAGTATGTTTCCTGTGACTCCTGGTGTTCAATTTAAGTGATAAGAAAAGTAACAAAAACTTGTTGTTCTGCCTATCACATGTATCTGTATCACATGATATAAGCCCAACATAAAAAAAACAAAAAATATTTTCTAACTTACCTAAGAACTCTAGGTGGTATTTTTCTTCCTTTAAGAAAAAGGTACTGGAAAATATTAGAGAAACACAGAAAGGAAGATAACAAACTAGATAAAGGAACAATTTAACAAAATATCAGACAAATGATGAATGGAGGATAAACTGGACATAATATGGAAAATGAAAGAGCTCTGGAAGTTCAGATTTTATTTTTACTTATGTGGTGGAATCTCATGAGTTTACAAATGTATTTAGTTTTGCTGTTTTCTATTGTCATGGAAGAAGTTACAAATAGGCAGGATATTAAAGGTATTGATTCCATGCCATTTTCCAACCAATTCTCCAATTCAAGCCACTATCTACATTCCTTTCTCACTCTTGAACATGTTGTTTCAGTAGAAACACATATGTCACAGGACTTCCTCCTATAGAGAGTTACTTATTTGTAATCACTTTCTAAACACTTTTGTACCTAAGGAACCCTGTAGGTGACATTTCCAAGAGCATTTATTGACCTATGAAAATACTTAAGCTCAGATAATGTAAGGGCTGATGAGGTTCACCACCCCAAAATATGACACTTTCGTGTACCGAATATCTTGAGCTGAAGGAGTTTGAGGAAACATAAGCAGTACGTCATTCTGACCTTCACCACACACCCCACCCCACCCACTCTCCCCAGAAAGGATCATGAAAACCGTATGTGAGAGGTGACCTCCTTAAGCCCCTAAGAACAAAGGTACTCCAGGAATAATTCTAAAAATCAAGCCTTCTAAAGGGGCCTCCCTGGTGGCGCAAGGGGTTAAGTCTCAGCACTATGAAGCTATCGGCAGCCACCGCAGACTGAGTTTGATCCCCAGCCAGGGAGTTGACACACATGGCACAGCAGACCTCTCCTGTCTTGCCCACTGCTCCCCTCAGCAGTGTATTTCAGTCAGTCTGACTGTTCTCCCCACTCTGTCTCTGGTGAATCCTCTCACCCCCCCATACCTTTGGCCTACACCCCAGCTCTTATACACATGCATAAATAAATAAATCTTTAAAAAAAAATCAAGCCTTCTAAATTTTCTCCAGTTTGTTACACTTACCTCATACTCTTTAACCTATCATATTTCTGTACAACTGCCCACTCCAGCAAGCTAGCATAACTGTTTCTTCAGGTCTTCATTTCCTTATAAAGGTTCCCATGTCTTGTAAACCTTATATTAAATGTATTTCTGATTTTCTCCTCTTACTGTCTTTGAAAGTTAATTTGCAGACCCAGTCAGGGACCATAAGGGAATTAAGGAAAAATTTTTCCCTCCACAGCAAGTCATAGAAACTCACAAGGGAAAAAAAATCATCTTGAAAACCAAAGTTACCATATATATATATGATATCTATCTATATATATATATAGATAGATAGATATCATATATATATATATACAGTTGTGTTTGTATATATGTGTATATGTATATATGTATGTATATGTGTATATATATGTATACAGTTGTGTGTGTGTATGTATATATATATATATATATATATATATATATATATATATATATATTTGATTGTCTAGAGCAATAACTAATCAAAGTAGTTAAGAGATGACCATTGTCTGGGGTATGGCCTAGAATAAAGGCGGAAATGAGTGACCTTTACTAATTTGACAACAACCATAAAACAAAGCACCACTTACTAGTATTAGTCTCAAGTATTCAGAACTCAAATTTCTCTCTCCAAAGTAAATCTCAAACTTAGAAGTGATATGTTATGTAGAATTATTAAAGGAAATAACCCAATAATGTATTCTCCTTTTGTATTGCATGAAAAGATTGATTTCTATATTAAAAAAATACTGAAGCTGTAAAACATTTACACTAATTAGACAGGATATTTCCTGATGTATTATATTGTGTGACTAGCTTATTATACTTATTTGCTGGCTTTTAATTTAAATTGCATGATTTCTACAACATATATTTATTAACTGACAAATCTGTTTCATTTTATTGATAGGCCTATTAAAAGAGCTCTTAATGAAAAACTATTTTCAAAAGATAAATTATAAAACTAAAATTAGCATATATCTATATATATTAGAATGAAAATAATTGCTTTATATTATCTGAAAGTTAAAAAATCAGAATAATTATTCTTGGTGCATATTTATGTAGTTAAATCCATGTCTTAGCTAGATCTCTCGGATATTATCTACATTTTTCTTAAGAATATCTTAATATTTTAAACTTTTCATAATATTGCTTGATATGTTCTTTTAAATTTATTTATGGTTAATAGATCTAAAATTGTTGACAACTCTAATTAATTCTTCTTGATAAACTGTAATACATTAAATTTAGAATACAGTCTCTTTTTTCCTAAGATTTATTTATGCATACAAGAACTGGGTGTAGGCCAGAGGTGTGGGGTGGTAAGAGGATTCACCAGAGAGAGTGGGGAGCAAAATAGGCAGATTGACTGAAATTCACTGCTGAGGGGAGCAGCGAGCGAGGCAGGAGAGATCTGCCACGACATGTGGGGAGCTCCTTGGCCTGGGATCGAACTCATGCTGCAGTGGCTGCTGATAGCTTCATAGTGCTGTGACTTAACCTGTTGCTCCATGAGAGAGGCCCAGAATACAGTCTCTTTATAGTTCCTGAGGACTCTAAGTTTAAATTCAATTCTACTAAATGAAGAATATTTCCCTTCCAATATGTAATTGAAATATATAAATATTTTCATGCCAAACATTTTCACAAATATTATCTTTTTGCTATCATATGGCATCATATGCCCTTCTCAAATAAATTTTGTGAAATAAAACATGTCAAATTAGTTGCCTTTATTTAAAATTATTTTAAATATAACCAAATTTAAATGCCACAGATCGTTGGGCTTCATAAAGTGATTCCATTCCAGTAAAGAATATGAATGTAACCAATTAAAATGGTAATTTCATCAAAAGATGAAATTATAGAATTTTTAAATTAAATTGTGTATCATTCATACTCAGTCTTTCATTTGATCAATTCTCTATTTTATTTGAATTTATTTCAGTTCTTTTTTGGCACTTTGTTTCAATAAATGCTATTTGATAAAAGTTGTTTTACCAAAATCTAGAACAATTCCTCATCCAGAACACTTCAAAACAACCTCATTGCTTAGGTGATAAATAAATCTATGAAAATCTGAGTCAAGTGTGCTAAGGTCCATATCTGCAATTATGGATTTGACCACTTTTCTTTGTTTTTGCTTTCTGTTTTCTAAGGCTGTGTTGTTATGAAAATTAACTTTCCAGTGTATCTTCTTCATGGACTGTCCTAGCAATATGAAATTTCTGTGTCAGTATTCATGGATTTTTGTTTTCAGTACTATTTTGTCTTATACTGTCACACCAGCTTTTCACAATTGTCAAATTTTTCCATTCTTTATTTTTCAATTACATCATTTACATTTTCAAAGATATCTCTTAGAAAGGGTATCTCCATTGTTTCATTGACTGTCAGAACCTCATCGATGGTATATATACCATTATGTTATTTTCCATTGCAAAAGAAAAACCTTTGCCAATTCACAAGTTAATATATATATGTAAGAACACAATGTAAATTAAAATATACATAATGTATAAAAACAAATAAGGTATTTACGACTGGGGAATATAATGTTACGTTCATGGAAACAACTCCTTTACAAATAGGATATTTTGAAATTGGTCACTAAGTTATATCAACCATGTGCACACCTATTAAAAAAAGGAAAACATAAGCAAAATGACATGGATCAGGAATTCCTAAAACACTTCTTCACATTCAGATCCCAATGTTTCTGAATTGATTTTTGCTTTAGAGTTTTTGATATTGGGGTTTTTCCATATGATATTGTCCTCTGTACAATTGAGAAGATTGGTGAGACAACATTTCTTAGCTTCACCCTTGTTGAATTTCTCTGGAAGCTGCTGAGGCTCTTTCTGCAAGGTTTGATATCAGCACTTTCTTAATCTTATCTAAAGATGTCAGCAGAAGATTTTCAAACAGCTCAGACTTAGATTTCTTTGAAATGATCCTTAATGATTTGTTGACTGAAACATCAAAGGGTTGCTATTACTCAGTCATGACACCAGGAATTCTAAGAAGCTGCACAGCCCAGAATGTTGTAAGATATTTTGCAACTTCAGAGCTATCAAAAGTGAAAATGATATGCACCTCAGAATTAATGAAACATAGTATCTGGCTTTATTTTCTTTAATGAATCTGGGCAAGTGTTAATGGATTTAACCCCATTTATATTTATAATTATTACTGACCTATGTGGACATACTTCTGCCATCCTATTTTGTATGAGTTTAAAATAGTAACAGGACTATGGGAAATACACAGTAATGTAAAAGACATAAATAAAAATAACAATTAAAAAAATAATGAAAATAATAAAACACATGAAAAATAAATAAAATAGAAACAGGAAGTTTCAGCTTCTATGCAATCCAGCATTTCAATCAGATATTTTCTAAAGTCTGCTTTTTAAAAAAGTCCCAATGTATTGTAGAAAAAATATCTTTAATGTTTTGTTTAATAATAGCTCACTTTCTAATGAGTCTAAATTATTGCTTCAATTAAAGATGGAAATTAAAGTCAAGAAATAATGACTGCTTATATTCTGAATGTAAAATATGTAGTTGAGGGGAAGTCACACTATTCCTTCTTTCAATGTAGCACATGAACCTCATAAAATATGAAGTGAATGTATCCGAATTAAGAAATGTCTACTTTAAGGGGATTTCTAATGCTCAGAAAGTACACCCCACAGGAATAAAATTGATTGCACCAAGTCTTTACAGTAAGTCAATTTAATTCAAATAAAATCATTCTTAAGTAAAATACTTACTATTTCATATCAAAATGGATTTAACTACCTGTGTCGCCAGTTTTACTTTCTGAATAACATCCACAAAAAAACAAGATTTCAAAAACATTATAAAATTCAAAATCCAAAAATGAAACTTTATTTGAGTGCAGGATGGAAAGTAAATAACATCTACGTGCAGGAGTTATTAAAAGAACTGCAGTTACTTTTCCTTAAACTAAAACAATAGTTTGAGGAAACTTTAAAGCAGGAAACAGTCATTTTTTTCTGAGAGGGAAAAAGACAGTTTTATTCAGTTGGTTTTCAAAACCAATCTTTTTTCAAAGGAAAAGCACTCTGCTTTTAAGAGTCTTGATTGTTCCCCTAAAAAGCACAAAGAATGATGAGAAGCAGGAGGGATTATTATTTCTGCTTTGACTAGTATTCTCTCTCCTTTTATCACTAAATGTGTGAGAAATGGAAGAACGTTAAGGAGTAGTCATTAAACAAGCACAGAGAGTGAACAAACTGTAATGAGAAATAACACCAATAGAGGAATATTTTTCCTCAGAATCAAGGTTTCATTAAATGCTGTCTAGTAAGTTTGGTAGGTTGAAAAACCTCTTTTCTATTATCTTACCATATAACAAACATACTTCACATACTAGAGACTCACTGAATACCAAACGTACCCAATGTCCTAAAAAAGATAAAGCCTTAAGGAAGGATCATTGTTTATTTTTCTCTGCAACTCTTTCAAGCATAGGAAATGAAAAAGTATCAGCCATTTATTTTTTAATTATTTTGGATTGTAGAAAACTAAGTGGGTTACTTATTGTAGTCTTCAGAGGCATTACTAAATTACCTTTTCAAGTTTGGAAGTTGACAGGGAGGAATAAGGACAAAAATTGTTTAACTTCACATAAAATCTAGGCATCAAGACTGACATCCAATGGCCCAAGTAATATATAGTTGCTTCTCTTTAACTCATTTTCAGAATGCAGAATTGTCTTGATCTTAGTTATTAAGGAACCCATGATGTGTCCCTTTAATTACAGGGACCAGACAAAAAACAAAAATCATACAACTAGGTCCATCAGGAGAAAATTTTGTCTTATACTTCAATTTATCCAATTTATCTTGCCCTGAGTTGAGCTGCATCACTAAAGAATGTTTAATGTCCATTGTTTGTTGAAATTATTTTCAAGTGAGTTGATCAACTGCATAGTAAAAATGGTACTTGCCTTGTCTCCCCAATTTCTACCTCTTACACACCCACACCCACCCACTCCAAGGAAGTAATAATCACCATTTTCTTAGTAAATTCTCTCTTCCTTTAACAGTGCAACTACATTTCTATTTGTCCCCAAATGCAGCTTTCTGTAGTTTTCTAATTATGCTTCCAGAGTCAAGGGGAAAGAGATTTTGTTTGAGGAGCATGTCTGTTTGAATTGCACTGTAAATTGCCTCTGACAATTACACTTATACTTGCCAGAAATCAGCTGAGCACTATGACTACTGTGGCAGTGTAAATTTATGCAACCATATATAATTGCTGATGATGGGGGAAAGATAATTGAACTTAATATTTGATGAGAAAACCAGAAAAGTTATGATCCCTTCTAACCCCAATATGCTGAGTCGCCAGTTATCAGAATTTGAAGGTGAGTACCACAATAAAAAGAAAAAAGAAAAACTCATCAAAAATTATGACCCTGCCACAGGGAGATGTGCCACAGGTTGGTGAAGAATCAGTCCAAGTGATTCAACTCAGGTCAAAATCAAAATACACAAAGTGTCTCTAAATCACCATCCAAAAGACAAGAAAGGCTGTTAGATGGGATGGTGAACGGATGATGGTAATAACAGGAACAGCCAGTGTGCCAGAACAGCACAGGGCAGGCAGTTTTGAGCCAATGGAGCATGGAAGGTTTTTCATTTCCATTTAAATTGACCACTGTCCAGTGAGCCTAGTCTTGTTTGTGCACAGAACCCCAAATTGACAACTGGCTCATGGACTTCAGATATGACTAAATCAGCTTGGTAGGTCCACAGGATTTGTTTTGAACATGAGGAGACTAGAGCATCCTTGGCATCAATGCACTTGGCTTGGTTCCTCCTTGCTGTTAATTCAGTCAAGAGACAGTCTTTAGTATTAGTGAAGTCTCACCTCCCAAAATAAATACCATTTTATGCACTCATCCATTCAGTTTTAGTCTCACTAAGCCTTTCCAATTTTGAAGTAAAGGTTTTGCTCTTACCAGCTGATGCAATATCAGAGGCAGGAGCTTTGTGGCATAAATGGGAGTTTAGAAATAAAATGTCATTACATTGTGAATGGAGATTTTTTTTCTGAGCCAAATGACATTCCAGCAAACACACATTTAATCACCATAAACATGAATATGTCTATATTTGGTTTCATTTCTTGTAAGTTCATGTTAAAAATAACATACTTTCTGTCTTTTTCTTCTTATGCATTTAGTCTTTACTTAGAGCTCTTGGTGGATTAATTTTTATTTATTTCACCTGGAGTGATACAAAAGCTAATAATGTTATTGTCAATAGGTTGAAAGTTGTTGCTAGAGATACATGATGGAGAAGTAGATAATTTTAATCTATCTATACAAATAGTTATAAAGGTACTTTTAGTTTATATCCATTAGATTTCAGTTGATTCTGATCTTATATTTCAAGTCAATTTCCAACAAATATGTATCCTTATTACATTTTTATCTTGCTTTCCCCAGACAATACCATCAGAGCTGCTTCTGATTTGAAAGAACTTCTCAAAGAAATTAACTAATGACATTTCATAAGCACTACCCTGTCTTTTGGTCTTGAACACAATTGCAATTTTTCTTTATGGGATCTAAAACCCACCCTCCTCTCATAACTGTGACCTCCTGGAGCTTTCTGTGTTTTGAAAACAAGGAATAGTGGTTTCAAGCCCAGATCTATGAAACAAAACTTGAAAATTTTAATTGTTGTACTCTTTCTTCACTGTAATAGTTTCCTATGGCTACTGCAACAAATTTCCACAAACCTGATAGCTTAAAAGAACAAAAATATACTCTCTCACAGTAAACCAGAAATCTAAACTTAATGTCAATAAACCCAAATCATGGTCTGCAAGACCACATCTTCTCTAAAGTTTCTAGAGAATATTTATTCTTGCCTCATCCCCCTTCTGGTGACTGCCAGCAATCCTTGGTGTGATGGTTAATTTTAGGTGGCAATTTGAAACTGGGTAAGGGATACCCAGGTAGCAGGTAAAACAGTTTCTCTGGGTAAGTCCTTGAGGGTGCCTTTGTAATAGATTAGCGTTTCAATCAGTAGACTGAGTAAAAAAAGATTGCTTTCATCAATCCAATCCAATCTGAGGGCCTAAATAGGAAAAAAGGTCAGAGGAAGGGCAAATTCATTCACTGTTAGAGCTGAGGCATCCATGTTGTCGAGCTCTCAGAGCTGCTGTTTCTCAGACCATTAGCACCTTCCACCCCTATAGTTATCAAGCCTCCAGACTAGGAATGAATTATAACATTATATTTCTTGGTCTTCCACTTGCAGATGGTAGATCATGAACTTCTGGACCATAATCACTGGCATCCATTCCTGTAAGAGACAGACTGACAGACAGACAGAGACAGAGAATCTCTTGGTTCTGTTTCTCTGAAGAATCCTCTACTCTCTGCTTCCTCAATCATATTTCCAGAGGGCAACTGCAGAGCATTAAACACCGAGGACCTGTTCCTGGTCACACACACCCATGACAAGTCCTGGTAATTGAGCAATGCCCAAGCTGAGGGCGTGTGGACCAATTAATGATAAATGAGAGTGGACTAAGCCAATAGAAATGGCTACTCTGGCACAAAAAACTCTCCATATCTTTCACTGCTATGTTGAACTGCCAGGGAAATACAAACAACATTTAACCAAATCTATAAGGAAAATGACACTTTTTCAGAAGTGCTTCAAATTGGTTCATTTTTCTTCTTATGATTGATGACAGATTTCCTGTATGAGATAACTGCAAAACTGTTTAGGAAGTAAATCTATTCTTTTTACCTTTTTCTACGTCTTACTCAAGTCACTTATTTTTTCTTTCCTTGACAACAGTACCAAGGAGAGTTGCAAATTTAAATCTTATTTTGATTACATTTATTCCTCCCCATTAGTTAAAAGTTAATTGATAAAAATGTACAATTATGTATTTGGTTCTGAACATTTTTGCCCTCTTACTTTGTATATCTACTAGAGTGATCCAGCAAAAATCTTTATATATTGCTTATTTTTTTTCATCTGTTTGATAAAAATACACAGTATAGGAATTCAGACCCATAAATTTACAAGTAGAAAGCTAGTGATTTTTAAAAATGTAACTTTTCTTTGCTTTGCTGACTCAGAGACTCTAGAACACATCAAATGAATTATCAAAAGATTAAGTCCCCAAAGCTAGAGGAGATACAGCAACAAAGGGCTGCTAACAAGAATAGCCAATTTTTATGATAACTTCCTGTAGTACTTTCAAAATTATGAAATGATTTACAGGTTCTGACAAGGAACTAATACAGCATCAAATGTAGTCTTATTAACTATAAAGCATCTAATTCTTGAACAGATGCACTATTCCTATTCAACAACCTCCAGGGGCTAATTCACCACCACAGGGTTTAATTTGAAGGAAAAAAGAGAGTGCTTTTTTTCCTTAATGATATCATAGCTTCAGCCTGCTCTGCTTCAGCTTTCAGAAAAAGACACTGAAAAATAGCACTGTCGAGTCCCAGAGGCAAAAATGCAGGAAGTGAGGAATCCTCCTTAGGCTGTTATCTATTATTACTTTCAGTCTGGAACTAGAGATCTGGGAAGATCAGTATAGTCTAAACTGAAAAAAAAATGTAGTGAAATAGAGTTTCAAATGGGGTGGACATTTAGCAGGAAACAGGATTTACAATCTTTGCAGTCAATTGATAACAAAAAATATTCTTGGAAAGAAAAATAGTAACTATATTCTAGAATAAGCTTGTGAAAGTAGTCTTAGTTTCCATTTAATTTCAGGTAGAACAAGCAGAGTAAATAAACTTGTTGATTGTATTTGGTGAGATTTGCATACCTATACAGAATAAAGGTGACTTACTCATTAGGAGTGCTTCAGAGAAGAAGTCCATTGGTTTTGCAGCTGCTTCACTTTCATCAGCATCATTAAAGGAAACATTAAGTCTCACTGATTATAAACCACAATTCCAAATTCTAATCTTTTTTTCTTAAAGATTTATTTATTTATGCATACAAGAACTGGGGTGTAAACCAGATGTGTGGGATGATGAGAGGATTCACCAGAGATAGAGTGGGGAGCAGAACAGGCAGCTCAACTGAAGTACAGTGCTGAGGGAAGCAGTGGGCAAGGCAGGAGAGGTCTGCTGCACCATGTGGGAATCTCCCTGACTCTGGGGCCTCCCCGGTGACTCAAGGTGTTAAGCCACTGCAGCACAAGTTCAATTCCCAGCCAGGGAGTTGACACACATGGCGCAGCAGACCTCTCCTGCCTCGTCCGCTGCTGCCCTCAGCAGTGTACTTCAGTTGATCTGCCTGTTCTGCTCCCCACTCTGTCTCTGGTGAGTCCTCTCATCACCCCACACCTCTGGCCTACACCCCAGCATTGTATGCATAAATAAATAAATCTTTTTTTTAATTATCAAAAATATTCATCTGGAAGCAACTATTAACTTGTAAAATAGATTGCTTAAGCAACTGCTATTTTTACTGTGTTGTTTGATATATTTAGCCTTGGCAGGTAACACAAAATGAGCACTGCCTGCTCCACAATTAGTCTGATTTCATTATTAAAATGTTGTAAAAAGTTAACTATAACTTTCAAATAAAAGGATAGTACATAAAATTTAAATGGAAAACACATTCACAAAATCTTTTTAGAGAAACAGTTGTGCAAGAATAATATTCTTATGAAAAATGTGAGTATTTACACTGCCACATTGTCATGCAACAGATCTAAGAATCAAATACCCCTTCCTTTATCATAGTAAAAAATTATGAATTTCACAACAGTAACAGGAATAATAAAACAAGTGTTACCACATTTTCTTCAGTTTGCCAATTTCAGTCTCATCTAATTTCATAAAAGCGTGATGCATATATTCTTCTGAAAGAATATAATCAATCCTAATTGCCAATGCAGATAGCATTCGTATAATTCTGATTTTCGTCTTATCTACAGAAAAGATTTCCATATTACTAACCACTTGTAAAAATCAGTTAACATACTCCCTCTGCTGGTTCCTAGCTGTTTTCCTCAAATATAAGGATATCCAAGTTCATCTCTTCCTTGTATATATGGGTCCTTCCATATCAGATTTATTTATGAACAGTATTTACTAAGATAAATTATACCACTCAGTAAACTAAAATCTGTAGCATGGATTCCAGGCATGAATGCTAAAAGAAGTTTCAGGAAACCATATGGGAAGATGAGGGAGAAACCTAAAGGGTCACAATGAGAAGAAAAAGATACAAGAGAAGACATGATGTTGCGACAGGAATTTTGTTGCTACTTTTGCGGCAGGAACACGATAAGGGACACAGCGGTAGTGGAGTGGGTTTGCAAGGCAAGACTGCTTCTTGAGCAGAAGTTCTTGTGCTATTTATTGAAATCACACAGGCTAGTAAAAGCTGGCAATGCGACAATGGTATGAGGAATAAAGTCCAGAGGGCGGGATAGATATGGAGGACAAAGCTTTATGAGGAACAGAGAAGGGAACATCGTGACTACACGTCAAGAGACACTTGCGTCAGCCAAGTATGATGTTACCACAGGCAGAGTTATACGAGACCACTGTGAGACAGTCACATAATCAGGTCAACAGCAGCCTATGCGTCCCTGGGCCTGCTTCGTGATACAGGCTATACTCCATAGATAGTCAAAGAATGCTCTGCTGTGATTTGCAGATAGCAAATAGGTCACAGCTGTGCATGAGTGGGCAGCTAGTAGCCAGCTCATAGTAACCCACAGCAGGGTACAGTAAAACTTTGCTTCAATCCTTGTCAGGTCAGCAATTAGAGGGGAAAAAAGTCCTCCAGATTTCTGCAGCTTCCCAGGAATTAGCTTGAGATCTGTGGGCCCTTCAGAAGATCACTTTATTAAAATAACTTTTCTTCCAAAGTCACTTAAAATTTAGAAGAGAGTTTCTTAAACCTAGCTGAATCATAAAGTTCAATTCAGAATTTTCTTTGAAATACGTGTTTCTTGTCCTGTCTCCAAAAGTTTCTGATGCACTACAACTGCCCTAGGGTTGAAGAGTTTATATCACTGCATGTTTCCCAGGCATGTCACAGGTTGGGCTGAGAACTGCAATTCCACATGACTAGATGATAAACTGCTTCAGGGCAAAATGTACCCATTTCAGAGATTCTCAAGTCAACTTTTTCAAAACAACACAGAGTCAACCCAAGAGACACTCATTTGATAGGTAAAGAGTTTGAGTTAAAGAATTTGTTTCTTTTTTTTTTATTTTATTATTATTATTTGTCTTTTACATTATTGTGTATTCCCTGTAGGTTTCCCACCACCAATTCACCCATGAACCATCACCACAGTCCCCCATGCTCCCCTCTCCCCAATTCTGAGCCCCTATCCTCCCCACTCTCTCTGAATGTCTCTCTTTTATTTGGTCCCCCTATATTCCTGTTTTGAGTGAAACCATGCGATATTTTTCTTTTTCCTTTTGGCTTATTTTGCTGAGCACGATCCCTTCTAGCTCAATCCACGTTGCTGTGAATTGCATGTGTTTATCTTTTTTGAATGCTGAATAGTATTCCATTGTGTATATGTACCATATCTTCTTGATCCAGTCATCTATTTTTGAGCATTTGGGTTGTTTCCATGTCTTCGCTATTGCAAACAGTGCTGCCATAAACATGGGAGTGCATGTATCCTCTCGGATTAATGTTTTTGTGTCCTTTGGGTAGATTCCCAAAAGTGGTATTGCCGGGTCGTATGGAAGCTCCATTTTTAGCAGTTTGAGGAAATGCCATACGGATTTCCATAGTGGTTGAACCAGTTTACATTCCCACCAGCAGTGTAGGAGAGTTCCTTTTTCTCCACATCCTCGCCAGCATTTGTTGTTGCCTGTTTTTTTAATGTGCGCCATTCTCACTGGCGTGAGGTGGTATCTCATTGTGGTTTTGATTTGCATTTCCCTGATTATAAGTGATGTTGAACATTTTTTCATATACCTGTTGGCCATTTGCTTTTCTTCTTTGGAGAAGTGTCTTTTTAGCTCTTCTGCCCATTTTTTGAGTAGATTGTTGACTTTGTTTTTGTTGAGTTGTGCAAGCTCCTTGTAGATTTTTGTTATCAGTCCTTTATCCATTATATTGTGTGCAAAGATTTTCTCCCAATTAGTAGGGTGTCTGTTTGTTTTAATTAATGTCTCTTTTGCTGTACAGAAGCTTTTTAGTTTGAGCAGAAGTTCTTGTCCCAGCTGTTTACTTTTTCCTTGACTTCCTCGCTTTTTGGGATGTGTCTTTAAAAATTTTGCTGAGATGTATGTCATGTAGAGTTTTGCCTATATTTTCTTCTATAACTTTTATGATTTCAGGTGTTACATCCAGGTCTTTTATCCTTTTGAGTTGTTTTTTGTGCATGGTGTGAGATAGTAGTCTAGTTTCATTTTTTTTCATGTAGCAGTCCAGTTTTCCCAGCACCATTTATTGAACAAGATAACCTTGTTCCATTGCATATTCTTTGCTCCTTTGCCAAAGATTAGTTGTCCATAGATACGTGGATTTATCTAGGGTTTCTATTCAATTCCATTGGTCTGTGCATCTGTTTTTGTTCCAGTACAATGCTGTTTTAAGTATTATAGCTTTGTAGTATACTTTGAAATCAGGGAGTGTAATTCCTCCATTTTCTTTTTTTTTTCAGTCAGGAGAGCTTTAGCTATTCGAGGTTTTTTGTGGTACCATATGAATTTCATTAATATTTGTTCTATTTCTTTGAACAATGTGATTGAGAGTTTTATCAGAATAGTATTGAATCTGTAAATTGCTTTTGGTAGGATGGCCATTTTGATAATGTTAATTCTCCCAATCCATGAGCAAGGGATGACTTTCCATTGTTTTGTGTCTTCCTCTCTTTCTCTTAAAAGTGTCTCTTAATAGCTTGTTGGGAATACATATTCCTAGGAACCTAGCCCAGAGCCCAGGGATCCCCATCTTAGTAGTGGGATGTAGGAATCTGCATTTTAACTAAATAAAATTTGTGTATCTTTGTTCTGGCTACTGGACATATAAATGCAGGACAAAGGATAAAACATACTTTTTTATAAGAAGTAAAGTTCTAGACATTTAACATGGCTGTTGCCAGTAATGACTCTTTCGTGTGCCCAGCACACAGCAGAAATCGCACACTGAATGTCAAATGTTTGAAGCAGGAAAAGAATTTAATATCTGCAAGGCACAGAACAGTCTGGGAAGCGATCCTCAAATCCACCACCCCAATCGAGGAGCTACAAGCTTTTTATAGAGAGGTTTATATGAAGAAAAGCAGAGAAGTTATGGGTCATGTGGAGAGAGTCGATACTGATTTCAGTTCCTGGAGGGAAGGGAGTCGGTGGTGGATTTGCATACTTGTGAGAGCACAAGGATTCAGGAGACTGGGTTTCATCCTCTGAGGAAGGGCTTGCTGGTTTCCTGAAGAGCAAAAGAATTCTCATCTCATCACTGGACACTCTTTGGTCTACAAATAGGTAGGTAAATCTATGTCCAGAGGATTGGTTGCGGCCTGAGCTCAGTTGAGTCGTAAAGATTTACCCCCCCACTGGGTTAGTGCTGGACCGGGCTTGGGCTAGATTTCAGAGCCACCAGGGAAGTCCACTGGAGGGCTTCTCACAAGCTGAGCCAAGCTTTCTTAGACAGCAAAGTCATATCTTTGCCAATACTCCACCCAGAAAACAGGTTTATGTTGCACCATCCATGATGAATAACCGAAATTTTCCAGCAACTTCCAGGTCTAAGAAATGTCACAATAGAGTGTCAAATGGCATCTCAGACATATGCTTCCAAATATAATCGTCCTTCCTCTGAAATCCTCCCTAAACAACACCAAAGTGAGACGATACTCTTCAAATCATCTAATTAAATTCTCTCACTTTGCAAATGGAAAAATCTGAAAACTAGAGGTCATATCCTAAGGGACGTGACTAATATTGACAGATATAGGTCAAAACTCCAGGCTCCTGATATTGCCATTATGCAATCCCTTCTGTTCCAGACTTGCTAATGTAAACCAAGATTGCCACTGTTTTTTTTTTCCTTTTTTTTTAAGTAGTTATGAAAACAAGAATTTAATTCCTTCAATATAGTACTTTTCATTTATCAAGAAGATACTAACCTGTCCTCAGTAATGTCGATTTTTTTTTTTTTTATGGGAGAAGAGGAGATTTTATTTTGTTTTGGTTTTGGTTTTCACCATCTGTTTGTTGTGCTATACTTTGCTTTGAGAGTTAATACTTTTATTGTCACCCAGACACCATATTTATAAGTATCCCACTGTGATTAGGGGTGAAACTGAGCTTTTGAGCTAAAGAACCCAGAGGTCTGCTTGTTGATTTTGAGTATGACCTTGACCTTTGTAGCATGATGTTTAGAGCCAGAGTGTTTCTGGGTCAACCAAGAATCTACTCTTCATAAAAACAGTCCTTTCCTGACATTTTCTAACAATACTACCCAGCTTCCTGGGCAGTAATGGGTTCAGTCCAAATAACTGAAATACAGATCTAATGCTGACATGACACATTCTGAATTTATATTCAAAAAGAACTTGGGAAGAAATGTTGCTTTTGCTCTAAGAGTTTTTGTCTACAACTGTGTTATCCGTAAGTCTTCCTAACGATCTACAAAACTACTTTTTAAAAAAAGTCTTCAAAGGGAAAATCTCAAAGTAATCACTAATTATTTTGCTGAAGTGCTTCAGCATTTGTGCATACTTATATATTCTTTTTCTTTTTGCTTTTACCTCCATCTGAGCAAGGCCTTGTTATGGTTTGATTGGAAGTTCCTAAAAGCCTGCTAATGGCAGTTCTGAGAAACTGCATTAGTACACATTTCAGTAAAACAAACTTAACAAACAACCCCTGCACTTAACAAAGCCTGGGAAATTCTCACCAGAAGTGCTATTTCACCTGACAATCTATTCAGGAAAGAACATTTTTACTATAACTTAAGTAAAAGTTGGTATGGACAGACATCCTTTGTTCAGATTTATGGAATTTAAGAAAAACTATTGAATGAGACAATCATAATTAACTTGTCCTGCCTGCTAAAAATTGCTGAAATTTGGTATGTTTTCTGTAGTCTTCATGAAAATTTTGGGGAGTTCAGTTTTTTAAATTTTGATTTGTTATTAGATTTCTTTAATCCACTACATTTCAACAATACAGTCAAAATAGAAGCTTTCTTCCAACATTTGATTCATTGTTTTACTGGTTACCATTACCATTTACCATACCAGTTGAAAGGAATATTTTCTATTCATTCAACAAATATTGCCTGTATATCTTTGTTTCTGGAACTAGGAGTGCAAAGAAAAATAATATCTAGGCTATTCCTGTCAAGATTCTGTTAACAGGAAATGAATATAATTGCTTCTGATAAGTACTTAGAAGACGTTTAGATGCCAAGTAAACCTTCAAAAACAATCAACTCCTTTACAGGGACAAAAACAGAGCTTTATTTCAAAGTCCTCTCCAAACTGAGATTTATAGCATAAGGCATTGATCAGAAAATGTGCATGTTCTAGAAGGCTTCCCCAGCAAAACACATGCAAAGGGAGCATCATCAACAAGCTTAGCATGTTCATATGATTCATAGCTTGGTGCATGTCTATACTGAGGAAGGAGGGAGTGAAATGGAAGGAGATTAGAAGAGCAGGCAAATGGCAGATTGTGAAGTGTTTTATATATTCAGTATACTATGTAATGATGTTTGCCCCAATTTTACTCATAAGTGTTGAGGGGCAAAAGAACCTAAACTAAAGGAATAGTGAAGATGAAGATGGAAAATGCGTAAGAGGTACTTATATATCTTGTTATATGACAAAAACATGGTTGTTTCTAAAATTATCACATCTGTAAACAAAGCTAGATTTGAGGCAATTTTTAATAGTGAATTTAGTTTAAAACTATAAATTATGATATATTTTATGGTCAAGAATGACTCGTATTATGCCTTGAAAGAATTATTTATGCACTCACTGTAATTAAGTGTTTCTTTTCTTTCATGTGTGTGGTCTGTCTCGGTTCCACAATTTCCTTACTTTATAAACTGACTTCTGCAAGCATCCTACTGCAGATGGGCTTGAATGGATGCTGAATCATCACTTTTCCTTAGCATCATCTAGAGACTTCCTCTGGGAGGCAATTCAAGTGAATGTCAATTTAATACTTATCTAAAAGTAAAATAAAAACACATAAATATGTATTGAGAATTTTAAAAGCTGAACTGTAAACACACAATGCTAAAACAAAACAGAAATATAAAAACATAATTTTGTAAGGGCTTTTCAAGGTCTAAGAGCAGTAATTCTCATAGAATATATATACAGACAAAAGATACTTCCAATCAGCCTCTTCCTCTCAATAGATAATGGATAAAGTGTGCTTCAAACTAAAAGTCAAGTTAAAAGAAATTGTAATTGTGACAACAAAATGTTTTCATACATTCATTTTAAGATCTTTAGTAGTTTTTCTCTCCTGCCATTAAGCTCAGAACAAATTCAGTCAAATATGACACTGATTAAAATGTTCTCCACTATTATCAGCATCGATTAGTTATTATCATAAAATCTTTAGCATTTTTATAAAACATAAAAATGAAAATGAAAAGCACATTTTAAATAAAATACTGTGATATCATCCTTTCTTTAAAATCAAATTACCCACTTAAAAATTAAACTGGAGAAGTGGTAAAAATATTTGTCTTTGTAGGTCTCTTCCTGTCTTCAAATTGAGGGAGAAAATATTTCACCCTAAAATATGTCTTTGTGGCATAAAGATTATTTTGAGCTGGTTTTTTATTTTAAAAAAGCAACAGATATAGGAAAAACTCTGAAAACCAGTAAAACCTACCCTTTTAAACATTTACATCTATCATGAAATGTTAGGGCATCACCCTCTCTGTAGCAACTTGTGAAGGGTCCAGATCTCTGAAACTCTTATCAATGGAGAAGAGAGTTACTTAAAACTGCAAAACAATCACAGCTTGTTTACTGTGTTTTGCCTAATAACCTCCCATAACTATGCCCCACTGACCACATACTCACACACACACACCACCCCCCACAGCTTTTGTGTGGGTGTTATTTAGGATGGTATTTAAGGTGGGAGTTTAAACCTTTTTGAGAGTTACTCAATTTTCCTAAGAGTCTCCCACGTACAACGGAGTATACATGTTATTAAACTTTTTTTTTTCTCCTGTCAATTTGTCTTTTATTATAGGGCTCTCAGTCAAGAACCTAGAGGAGCAAAAGGAAAATTATTTTTCCTTCTTTACACAATGCAAGAACTGAGTGTCCATTACAGCAAAGCCAAAAATCACACTACTTAGTAAGTTACTCAAAAGCTTTTTGGCAAATCACCTGCCATATAAAGGAAATGTGTAGGTTTTGCTACAAAACCTATAATTATCTACTCTGATATGTACAAAAGGCTTCATTGGGATTCTGTTATAGTATAAATCAATCATTTACATTTATTATTGTAAATAGCATTTCTGATAAATCAACACTTCAAAATACAACATTTATAGCTGGAAAATAAAGATGCCTATCATTTCAGAAGCATTTGGATAAATCAATTTAAGCTTTCAATACTCTTTAAAAGCAAATCAATCAAAGAAAGACATTTTAAAATATATCTGCAATCTTTTTTAAAGTTGTGTTAGCCCTCCTTAATTCAATGATAAACTAAGTTGAATTTACAGTTAAGAAAAAAACTCTCCAAGGGATAGAGATGATGCTGTATGATGCGCTCTTCATATACAATATAGAATTCCCAAATACTGCCTAAATTTTCCCTATGAGCATTCTTTTTAGCCATCCCAGAGGAATACAACTTGTATAGTCCCCTTGCCCGGCTGGATATGGGTTCTGCCACTTAATAGCTATGTGCTGTGGAGAAGTTACACAACCACTCTTTGCCTCAGTTTCCTCATCTGTAAATCAGGATGCTTATAATTTAACATTCTTCACAGAGAGTTTTTACAAGGAGTATATGCACAATATAGTAAATGACTTAAAAGAATGTCTGCCACAATGGTATTAGTTTTTCTGGACATTTCTGTTCATGCTGCTACAACTTTAACCCAAGAATACTTCAGTCCCCCAAGATTTCTGCACCTACCTCCCAAATGGGCTCCCTAATTTTTCTTTTCTCTAAATCCAATACATTTACTTTTTCTAAGGAATTAACAAGTGAATGTACTTACTTACAAGTCCCCTGTTCAAATATCTTCCTCAATTCTCAATTTTCTCCAGAATGAAGAGCAACCACCTCACTTCATGGCCTCCCACAATTTATCTATCACATGATATTCCCTGTTCACCAAATTTGCTGGTTCAGCCAGGCTACCTCTCTATATTCCTTCAACCTCCCAAGATTCCACACCGCTGTTTCTCCTTTTGTTGTCCTTCCATCACTTCTCTCCCTACCCAACATCTTTTCACTCAGCAAGACCCCAATGCCTCAGTTCTTTCACAAAAACTTCCTGTATTGCAAGAAACTCAGACAGATATGCCTGCCACCCACATATTAATATCAAAATTCCATGTCTGGGATGCTCATTTGTGTCTTTGTCATTATTATTACACTGAATTTCAGCATTTCAGTGTTTAATTCCTAAGTAAACATAAGATTATATTATACCTAATTCTTAGCATTCTTCCCAAACAATTAACCTGCTTCTCAGCACTATGTTTTACTCATCTTTTATTAGAGCTACAGCCAGCCACATAACAAACACTACATGGAATTGATTTGAATATTTATGATCCCTTTCTGGGCCAACATCATCACATTAGCATATTGGCATTTTGTAAGTGACAAAAAAAAGTGGAGGGATTCCTGCTGGGAAAGCTTATGAAGAAGTGCACAGAATTCAGTAGTTGATTATTCAAGGTTTGTACTGGGGCAAGAGGAACATATTAGAACACACATGGCATCGGGACGCCAGCAGCTGTCTCAGTGTCCTGCAGGGAGTTCTCAAAGGTGTGGACCTCACCTGGTCCTGTTCCACTGAACCTGTCAGAGGTTATGCCTCCAGCTGCAGCACTGAGATTATTTTCACTTATTCTTGTGAAATGACTAGAATGTCGGCGGGGGGGAGGGGGAGCTTTTTCTTTCCACAAATTAAGTCATGTTTGGTTATATGGTTTTGTAATTTGGCATTGTTAAGGCAATACCTTCAGGTCCTGTCACTGTTCTGTCCTCTCACTAGCTGAAAAACAGGGGAAATTTTCATCTCACATGCTCCCAAAGGACGATAGTGACAGACATTCACTAATATGCAAACTCAGCTGCAGATGGAGTTTCAGCCCTTCCTCCTCTCAACAAGCCCCTTCCAGTGTCTTCCGCCAGCAAACCTTCTTTCCCAGGAGCACTACTCGTGAGACTTTTCAAACTACATATGAAAGATAATTGGAACAAATGTGAGTTTTTATGATTGAAGGAGTTATTATAGAGGGTGTGAATGAAAGGACTACTAGATGTGGAACTTACAAAAAATCATTATTGCAAAATAAATATTATTAAGCCATAATTGCTATCTATCTGTTCAGATAAACAATGTTATCAATATCTCCTCCTACAAAGCTTTAGAGCCACCATTTCAATTATATTCATTTCAATACTATATGACAAGACTATATCACTACAAGGTGAGTAAAAATCTGCCGCTCCAAAATATGTCCTTCTGGCAAAATTTAATTTCATGGGAGAGGCTCTGAAAGCCGGATGGATGTCGCTTTCGAAAAAGATATTTAGTTATAAGTACCTCTCCCAGGAAGAGCTAATAGCCTTAATTCTTTTCAGTGGAGAAGGCAGAACTTAAATCTGCTTGCTTCAGTTGGATGTGCCTTTCCAGAAACCCCCTATCTGAATGGTCCCTTTCTCCCTCTAGCCCCTTCTTAAATAAGCTACAGGAAGATGGAATCTAAAGTCACGTAGAAGAGCTACTTGTCACGCTGAGTAGCCATGTTATTATCAAACTTTTGGGCATTTTCTTTTATCAGTTTGTCTGATGTTTGTTTTATTATTTGCCAACCTAGAAGAATCCAGGGAGTTATTTCTTTTTCCCCAATACCACTTTACTATTTTTAGCATTTGTTTGCCCTTCTTTGTTATTTTTTGTTTTCATGTCTTACTGGCCATCAGTATACTCATGCCCTCCACTTCTTGACATATACTAATTTCTAGAAAAATCTTTTACTATCCAGGTGAGGAGCCAGGTGAAATTTGAGAAATGAGACCATGTCCACCAGTTGGCCGTTAGTGTGGGAAAAGAGGACATGTAACACAAGAGGAACAGGAGTGGGGGGGCTGCGGTGAGTAACCACAGAGCTTAGAGTCTTGGGAGAAAGTTCAGTACTCCACGCCACCCATGAACATTTCATCTCACTGAGATGTTGAATGTCTAAGAGCCATAAAGACTGTCACATGATGCAAAGGCCAAGAGAATCATAATATGAAGGCCAGTCACTCCAGGAGATTCTTAAATGGAGATCAAGGGTAGAACAGCCACTTTCAGAAAATGGACCTGGGAAAGAACCACCCAACTCTGTCACTCTGCCTAGACATCCCAACTTCAACTGGGAACTAGTGCCGTGGAGGCCACATTGGCCTCTACACCTGTTCATCCACAGGCTAAGACCAGGCAGTGGCTTCCATTCATAGCAAGATTTGAGGTGAATAGCCTGAGCAATGTCCATCCTCAAGCAACACCACCAAATTACACTGTGCCTTTGTCCTGTGTTTTCAGTAAGGTGTCCCTATGCATCGAATTTCAAACTTAGTAAACTCCCTAACTGACCTTTCCCTTCCCTCCCCCTTCAACCACCCTTATCTTAGCTAAACTATTCAAGATGGTATCTTAAGCCATAAGGATGAGTTACTTAGTCTTGTTGTGTCTCTGCCATGTATACAGAAGGTACACATGTTATAATAAAACTCCTTTTTGACTTTTTTTCCTTATTAATCTGCCTGATTGATTTGCCATCCTAGAAGAAACAACAGGTGTACAGAGGTGTCTCAAGAAATTAAAATCGGTTTCCTTTTTTTCCTGCGTCCACCAGTGTTAAGGAATGAACAGCCACATACTGCTGATATTTCTCATTTAGGGTATTTTACACTAGAATAGACTTTCCTGCCTAGAAAGTAGGTCTTTTAGAAAATGACTGAAACTATATTCTGTACAGCAGAAAGCATGTTATCACCATGGAGATAACAGCAATGCCACCTTTAAGGCTAGTGATAAGGAGTTAGTTTAAACTGCTCTGAGAGAACTGAGATTAAAGACAAGAATAATTACAATCTTTGGGGGCGAATCTGTTTCACAACTTTGAATTAAGGAAAGAGAAAAGATCTCAAGTCAAGCTTCTGCAGTCAATGAATTCAAGTGTAGTCTTGGTGCTTTACCCTTATCAATGAATTTATTCTGATACAATACGTAGGGTTAAATAACAATGGTTGTTCTTTATAAGGAGAGAAAGCAAGATTGTTACAAAAAGCAAGTATCTGACTCTTTCTTACATACTAGTTTGCTCAAAAAATGTTCCTTAAAAATCATACTAGGATCATCTCATCTAATCCAGCCACCTCAGAAAATACTACCCCTTAGTGTGCTTCAAACGTAAGTCATCAGATCTTATCAGAGAAATTAATAAGTCTAGTGATACTTTCAACACTAAATAGCAAAAATTGAATTCATGGTTTTGGGGAGGTTTTTTTGCATAGAAGAACTGGAGTATAGGCCAGAGGTAGTGGGTTTGGGGGCAGCAGTGAGAGGACGCACCAGAGACAGAGTGGGGAGCAGAAGAGGTGGATTTACTGAAATACACTGCTAAGGGGAGCAGGAGAGACAGGAGAGGTCTGCTGTGTCATATGTGGGTTAGCTCCCTGGCTGGAAACCAAACTTAGGCCATAGCAGTGATAGTGCTGAGTCTTAGCCCCCTAGGCCACCAGGGAGGCCCATGAATTCATGGTATTATTAAGACCTTACTGCCTGGAATAATGTTGGATGGATGAATCAATTTTTTTAAAAAGATTTATTATTTATTTATGCATACAAGCTAGGGTACAGGCCAGTTGCGTGGGGCAGTGAGAGGGTTCACCAGAGACAGAGTGGGAAGCAGAACAGGCAGATCAACGGAAATACACTGCTGAGGGGAGCAGCGGGCGAGGCAGGAAAGGTCTGCCGCGCCTTGTGGGAATCTCCCCGGCCAGGTGTCGAACTCGCGTCGCCCCTGCCAACAGCTCCACAGTGCAGCGCTTAATTGCTGCGCCACCAGGGAGGCCCCAGATGAATCAATTTTTATTTGACTATGGACATTATTCATAGTATCTAGGCTTTCCTTCAAAATAAATAGGAGCATGATTCATCACAAATGTTAAAATTGATGTAAGCAAAGTTTTCCAAATGACATGAAAAGTAAGTTCCAAGACTTGGGAGACATCAACAATAATTAGTACATTCTTTTGTGCAATATTGTCTAAACTGTGCTCTTCAGTACAATAGGTTTATAGGATATTAAGAGATATTATATGGAGGAAAAAATGATTCAAAAAACTGTTGGTTGCATTTCACTACATTGACAGTGAACAATCCAAAAAGAAAATTAAGAAAATAATTTCTGTTTAAAATAGCATCAAATTGTATTAACTAACCACATTGTGCTAATCATGTCACAATATATACATACAATAAATCATCAGTGTACCTTAAACATATACAAGCTTAAGATAAGAATTTTATAAGCTGTTTTTAACAGTATTAGAGTAATATGTTCTTCCTGTTAGATTTCGTTTTCTAACTATTTTTTATAGTCTTCAAAATAAGAAGTTCTATGATGATATGTTGGCTTTTCTAACCTAATATATTTTATGATATATCACAAAAGCCTAACAAATATCTTGCTATGAAACATGGAATATTTTTAATGAAGCAAATAGCAAATAACACTAACTTTACATTAATTTCATATTTTGTAAAAATTATTTGAAGAATTTTAATCATCTTCCTGTTGTAATACATAGTCCATTATACCTTCAGTGGCATCTTTTACTGTGAACAATTTTTATTTCAAAAAAATCTTTAAAATTACTTCTTTATTTTGACTGTGGCATTTACTGCTAGAAGATAACATCTTCATCAAATAATTTAAATTACCTATGATTTCTCCATATTTAGTACTTATTTGAAATGGCAGGTTTAATTTAATGTCTGTCAAACTGTATCTTGAAGAGATACACATCACAAAAGTCCTATGAAATCTGAATTTCTTGCAGCAAAATGTGTGCCTCTGATTGACATTTTATTTTGGCTGCAAGTGATTGTGATAAGGACTAAATATCCAATGAAAATATTGACTTCAACGTCAAAATTAGAGAATTTGGTTACATAGGAAACATTCCCAATATATCTTTGCTTTAGAGTACTTTAAACACCTTCCCTCAGCATCCTCCCATAAAATAATAAAATAATGATTTGACAAAACTAGGTTCCAGAAAATAATTAGATATGGCTCAAAATAAATCCTACTCTCATAAATAAGTGACAAAAGAGTACTTTTTTTCCATCCTTGATCAATGACATAGGAGAGCTCTTCAGCAGTGTTACAAAGATTTAATATTAGGGCCTCCCTGGTGGCACAGCGGTTAAGCACTGCGCTGTGGAGCTGTTGGCAGTGGCGACACGCGATCTACGCCGGGCCGAGGAGATTCCCACATGGCACGGCAGACCTCTCCTGCCTCACCCGCTGCTCCCCTCAGCAGTGTATTTTGGTCAATCTGCCTGTTCTGCTCCCCGCTCTGTCTCTGGTGAACTCTCTCACCACCCCACGCTTCTGGCCTGTACCCCAGCTTGTATGCATAAATAAATAAATCTTTTTAAAAAAGATTTAATATTAATCATGTTTCTTGGAGTGGGGGATTATTTTTCCAGTAGAACTCCAAGCAAGAAAAGACTCTTTAAGAAAAATGCACTAAGAATGATCTTGCCACTACCCTGAATATGCTCAATAGAGGAAACAGAATTCTCAGAATTTTAGGTTTCCTTTTGATTATATAGTCACAAATAGCATTTTATAGATTTCAAACAAGGAAAGTAAGCACTTTCATACCTGTACCTCCAAAAGCATTCATATTTCTTCAATTCATTCACTAGACAGAGGTATGTAGATACAGATATAAATAGAGAGAGTGAAAACTTGACATATAGGTCAGGCACTCTTCCAACACTGAGGCTATAACTATTATAGAAGAAAAAAAAAAGAGGCAGGCCTCCCTGGTGGTACAGCGGTTGAGTACTGTGCTGCCATGTGAGTTTGACGCCCAGCCGGGGAGAATCCCACATGGTGCGGCAGACCTCTCCTGCCTCGCCCACTGCTCCCCTCAGCAGTGTATTTCTGATCTGCCTGTTCTGCTTCCCACTCTGTCTCTGGTGAACCCTCTTGCCGCCCCATGCCTCTGGCCTGTACCCCAGCTTGTATGTATAAATAAATAAATCTTAAAAAAAAAAAGGAAAAAGGCAAAATCCTACCTGTTAGATTAGGGAACAGGCATTCTGATTCTGCAGGAGAAAGGCAATAACCAATCAAGAGACTCAGTAGGTAATTAAAGGCTGTGGATAGAAGGAATAAACCTCAACATAAAGACCATATTTTCCAAATCCACAGCTAACATCATAATCAGTGATTAAAACTGAAAGCTTCCCCTCTAAGATCAGATTTGGGCAAGCATCCACTTTTGCCATTGCTATTCAACATAGCACTCTAAGTCCTACCTGGAACAATTAAAGATAAATATAAAAGGAATCTGAATTTGGAAGGAAGACTAAAACTAACACTATTTGTAGATAGCATAATATACATAGAATTCCCAAACCCCACAAAGACTTTTAGAAACAATAATTAGTACAGTATAGTGGCATGGTACAAAATCGATTTACAAAAAACCAGTTGTTTCCTGTGTACAAACAAAAAAATAGGAAGAGAATGAAGTCAGAAAAAAATCCCATTCACTAAGAAGAATTAAATACCTAGGGGCCTCCCTGGAGGCGCAGCGGTTAAGTGCTGTGCTGTGGAGCTGTCGGCAGCGGCAACGCGAGTTCGACGCCCCGCCAGGGAGAATCCCACATAGCGGGCCAGACCTCTCCTACCTTGCCCGCTGCTCCCCTCAGCAGTGTATTTCTGATCTGCCTGTTGTGCTACCCGCTCTGTCTCTGGTGAACCCTCTCGCCGCCCGACGCCTCTGGCCTGTACCCCAGCTTGTATGCATAAGTAAAAAAAAAAATAAATCTTAAAAAAAAAAGAAGAATTAAATACCTAGATGAGTCCAAAAAAGGAGCTGACAGACCTGTACAATGAAAACTATGACATTGTTTAAGGAAATAGAAGACACAAAGTAATGGAAAGATATTCCCTGCTCATATATTAAAGAATTAATATTGTTAAGACTGTCAATTATATGTTATATGCATTTACCAGAACATTAAAAAAAAAAAAAGAAAGAAATGGACAGTTTCACAGAGGAAGGAGCCACCAACCAGTGATGTCAAATGTTGGTGCTCCATCCACAAGAGGAAGATGGCATTGACCACTGACTTTTGCGACGTACAGTCATGGATTAGAAATATACATAAAGGGTAAAAAAATTGGAATGGGATCTGTGTATAATTAAAGTGTAGACATTGTTAGAGAAGGTAGTAGAGATATTAGACAAAAATTGGTGAGAGGTAAAGGGTCAAGGGAAGCTTTTTTGATAAGAAATATTTCAAACAAACTTTATATTTCAAAAAAGTAAAAAGGTTCATCTTTAAGTTATCCCTTGGTAAATACCAATTATGTATCTTCATTATAAACTCAATATGCAGCTTCATTTTACCACCATTAGCAGTGGGGGGGGGAGGGGAGGATAAGGGCACAAAATGGAAGAGAGGAGAATACAGGGGACCATGGAGATGGATCACGGGTGAATTGGTGGTGGGCTGCCCAAGGGGAATACAAAATGTAAAAGACATAAATAACAATAAAAAAAAAAGAAAGTCAAAGAGCAAGTCTTACAATTTCCATGGCAACCTTCATAGCTTACTTTTTAATGAATCTGTGAGTGGTACTTCCTTTTTAAAAAATCTAGTATTTTGAAGAAAATATATTTTTTAATACTTGATATAAAATCAACTAAACAAAAGTTACCGTTTGACTTCCCACAAAAAGATGATACAGTTATTTATGAAACAGGACACAAAGAAAAAACAAAAAGATTGCCTGTCATGCTCTTTTTTTTTTTTTTTTTTTAGGAGAGAGCTTTCTGCCTGTAATTTTGTAAAGAATCTTTAACAATTTAATAAATGTTGTTAAATGCATGTATCCTCCATAACGATTTATTCTGGGTGACTTTTTTTAAAATAGTGATCTCCCATTAAACAAAAAAAGCCAGGCCTCTCTGGTGGTGCACGGGGTTAATTCTCAGTACTATGAAGTCTGCAGCCACTGCAGCATGAGTTCAATCCCCGGCCAGGGAGATTCTCATATGGTGCAGCAGACCTCTCCTGCCTCACTCGCTGCTCCCCTCAGCAGTGTATTTCAGTCAGTTCCCCTGTACTGTTCCCCATTCTGTCTCTGGTGAATCCTCTCACCACCCCAACACTTCTGGCCTACACCCCAGCTCTGCATGTATAAATAAATAAATAAATAAAAACAAGGATATATGTGGCATTTCTTTGAATGTCTATTGCAAATTAACGACATATAAAGTAACAATCTGACTTTCTGATGGTTCAGAAAATAAGTGATTTTCTTATCTTTTGGACCAATGCTTCTCATATCTTTTCAGACCCATGCATATCCCCAGAGGGCTTATCCGAGACTACCCACTACTTGAGAAGACCAGGACTCGGTGTCTCTTCAAACCCCAAGCCAGTTTGAGACATCAGTTGAGAAGAGCCTTAGTTTATGACTCTCAAATTTGGATTGTCTTAATTTGTCTTTTGAGAGAAAGGAACAATAAAATGCAGATGAGAATCTCTGAAAAGTACCTAAAATATAATAAAGAAATCTCATTTGCTTCAAGTACTTGATATACCAGTGAAAAAGATTATTGCTATAAAATATTAGTAACCTGCCTGAAATTCTTTAGAAAAAGAGACAAAGGTGACAGTGTCAGAGATAATTTAAACACTGAGATTAAGAGAATCAACACAATGGGGCCTCCCTGGTGGCGTAAGGGGTTAAGTCTCAGCACTATGAAGCTATCAGCAGCCACTGCAGCATGAGTTTGAGCCCCCGCCAGGGAGCTTCCCATAAGGCGCAGCAGACCTCTCCTGCCTTGCTCACTGTTCCCCTCAGCAGTGTACTTCAGTCGATCTGCCTGTTCTGCTCCCCACTCTGTCTCTGGTGAATCCTCTCACCACTCCACACCTTTGGCCTACACTCCAGTTCTTGTATGCATGAATAATAAATCTTTAAAAAAAAAAAAACTTTCACGATAGTGTTCAGATGACTGTGTTGATGTGGTCTTACCACTTTGACTGAAAAATAATCTCAGCCTGGGCACTCTAAAAGTCACATTTTGAGGTGTATCCTGTTTCAATACATCCACCTTTGAAAAAGTGCCAATGACCTTATAAATCCAATAAAACCAATGTCTTTATAAATCCCAATCAGAAAAGGTATAAAAATTACCAACTGCTTTATCCATATACTGCTATATCCAGATATTTTCAATACTTTAGAAAAGTATCTGACTCATAGTAAGTACCTCCAAAATTATTCACTCAATGATTAGTTTATTGGAAACATACTATATGCCAGGCATTGCTCTAATACAGCAGCTCATGAATAGAACACTTGGAATGAATTTTATGTTATGAAACAGGATACTGAAATTCTATACACACAAAAAAAACTTTGTCTTAATTGAATATTGAAATGCTATCTGGCAACATTTAGTCTACAGGGTCACTTGCTTTTTAAAAAAGACTTTTCAGACAAAAACCAGATATGTTCACTCATATGTGGAATGTAGAGAAATGAAACAAAGAGACAATATCAAACCAAAAACAAAACCCAAGAATTGATGGGAACAAAAAGGGGTGTGGGGGTCACAATGGACTATGGAGGAAGACTGTGGGTGCTTGGCAGTGGGTATGGTAACGTACACTTGAAGAGGTGCAATCCTATATATCTGAATCATATAGTGTTTTAAACCAATGCTACCTTAGTTTCAAACAATGTTTAAGTAAAAGATATAAAATTCTTCTGGGTTTATTTGCTTCAACCCTCTTAATTAAACATAACAGCTTGAAAGAAGATTAAGTCCTGCTCACGGAGAGAGAGAGTAGGAAAGTGATTGCAAAGGCTGGGGGCTAAAGGAAAGAAGGAGAGGTTGGTAAAGGGGTGTAACCTTTCAGCTGTAGATATAAGGTCTGAGAACGTAGTGACTATAGTTGGTAACAGTTTGCATGACTGAAATTTGCTATGAGAGTAGAATGTAAATGCTCTCACTAAAAAAAAGAAAAATATATGAGGTGATAGATGTGTTAATTAGCTAGATGGAGGAAATCCTTTCATAACATAGGCATGTATCAAATCACCACAAACTCTTTAAATGCCCTACAAGTTTAGATGTCAATTATGCCTCAATAAAGCTGAAATAAAAAAAATAAAAGCCAGCCTAATTGAGATCAATCCCCGACTAGATTTAGCAACCTCCTCAATGTCCCTCTGCTCACCTGTCCACAGCAAAATTATCTCTTTTGCTAGAAATATAAAAAGTTCTCTCAAAACAAAATATAAACATTTTCAAAATATAAAGCATTTTCTGCAAAATGAGCTTATTTTTTGATAGAGTATTTTTTATTTGTTTAGACTCTAAAATAATGCAAATACGTCTCCCACAGGTCCTATTTCTTCCGAAGGCTTACAACAATGGGAAAAAAACATTTCACTGAACTTTTTAGAGCCATATAATATTCTTCCAAATAAAACCAAAAGCACCAAATGGGACACTAAGACATTTTGATTCAATGCTCATAAAAATGAAAAACATCTGCAGTCATGAAATAAGCAATGATGAAGACTGCTAAGGTCAGGATTCCAAAAGAAGCTTCTTATTTTAGAGTATTCTGCTTTTGCTGGAAAAGATAGAAGAGTGAGAAGCTGGTACTGAAGCTGAGAAGGATTCTGTGGATGAAATATAAAGGATGAGAAAGAGATGTGAAAACTCTTATTTACACTGCTAGAACAAGGCTATTTCCAAGCCCAGTGAAGCTAAGAACACTCACAAAAATGAAATACCATCAATGCCCAGAATTTATTGAAGTGTATTTTATCAAGTCATACTACTCACCGTGAAATGAACTCACAGAGGGTTTACATCCCAGGCACAGATGCTTCAGATGGCCAATTTCCCCAATGCTAGGAGCATTCTTCATAATGTTTTATGTTAGAGGTTCTTTCAAATGTGCAGGAAGCTTGAGTCTTTACTTTTCTTTCACAATTAATATGTATATATGCTGTGTAGAGGAAAATTCATTAATAAATAACAACACCTATTATTAAAAAGCCAAACAAAGTTGATTCCAGATTATGTGCTTCTAAAGGAATAAATATATTCTGTCAGTTAGAAGCAGATGGTTTTGATTCCTTAGTACACACCTGGTTGCAGCTTAATTGTTTATCAGTCCTGTACCTTAGCCCCCCCCACACACACACACACTCACTCCTTAGTATATTCAACATCGCATGTGAGATTCAAAAGGCAGATGTTCAATGAAAACAAAAAGATACTCTGGGAAATGATTCAGTTCAGATTTAGAAGGTCAATATAAACACAAATGGTTTAGTGCCTGAGAAGCAATCCTGTTATAAGTGTTATTTGCAAGGACTACAGCTTTTATTATCAGTTTATAATGGGGATACTTGTAATGGACCAAGGCAATGATAGACAGGCATTATGACCTGAATGCTTTCTCTAAATGTTAGTCATATTTGTATGTCTTGTTGTCTTACAAAGTGAATGTCATGGGCATTCAATAAATACTTTTTAAATTGCATGGAATAAATTCAGTAATGACATAAATCATTTACAGATCATGGTGTCCATTTGAGAAAGGCCAAATAAGCCTGATGACTCAAGGATCAAATTCAAAACAATTTGTCAATATTTCATAATCTAAGTTCTCATTGCTTGCTTACAAAATAATAATGCCATGTATTACTTAATGACAGGAATATTTCTGAGAGTCAAACCTCAAGGACTTTATTACAGTAGCCACAGCGAGAATTAGAAACAGTTTTCACATCGACGGAGATATAGAATGCTTACCTTAAGCCCAAGTCAATATTTGTAATATCTCTGTGTTCTAAAAGGGTAACCACTTGGGGGAAGACTTCTCCCCTTTGTCATGTTAGAGACAGGTGAGCAAGCCAGATGATCTCTTTGTAACTGATTAGATTCATCCACATACATTCTTGTCAAAATTAGGTTGATCAGTTATTCATCTCTTCTGCAGAAGCTCAGAATAGATTCTCACTAAGCTCTATCACTTGCCCTTTAGTTTTCCCACATATTCCACCAATTTATCTTTCATATATGCACACCTGGACTCATCACATGCCTACTAATTAATGACTGCCAAGTTTCTTCACTGCCAATAGAGTGAACTCTTAATGTGCTAAAATACTTGACACTTTTACACTAACCTAACATTTTGGCATAATGTCCTCATTTTAAGTAGGCACACATTACCATCTCCAAACATTTCAGATCCCTCAGTTGTTTTGCAAATGTCACAATACTCCCGCTTCCAAGAGTTTATTGCCAAGATAATGCCCCTGAAGACCTAGAAATTCAGATTCATTCTTCAGGGTAC
The DNA here is from genome assembly GCA_004024925.1 of Scalopus aquaticus. Classification (NCBI taxonomy): domain Eukaryota; kingdom Metazoa; phylum Chordata; class Mammalia; order Eulipotyphla; family Talpidae; genus Scalopus; species Scalopus aquaticus. The sequence continues at coordinate 154,558 of PVIJ01000772.1, forward strand.
CAGATCTAACATTGTCTACATTGTGAAGCATCAAGTTCCCAAACAGAAGAAATCAATCTATTTTTTGTTTCCACTACTTTTGATATCTGTAACTCCAATATTTTTGGTCTGAGCAATTGGAAGGATGGAGTTGCATCTCCCTGAAATGGAGAGGGATCAGGCTTGCAGAAAATAAGGAACTGTGGTTAAGACTGTAAGCCCGAGGGGCCTCTCCGGTGGCGCAGCGGTTAGGCGCTGTGCTGTGGAGCTGTAGGCAGCAGCGACGCGAGTTCGATGCCTGGCCAGGGAGATTCCCACAAGCAGTTTGTTTCCATCCATCTGCCTGTTCTGCTCCCCACTCTGTCTCTGGTGAACCCTCTCGCCGCCCCACGCCTCTGGTCTGTACCCCAGCTTATATGCATAAATGAATAAATCTTGGGAAAAAAAAGAATGCAAGTCCGAGATTCAAGTGCAAATGATATGTAGGCAGTTAGACATACAAGACTTTATTCAGGGGCAGGGCCTAAATTAGAGATGTAACTTCTAGAGTTCTCAGCATAATATCTAAACCACAAGCCTGTATAAGAGCCCCAAGAGAGCTGGTTAGATGGAGAAAAGGACCAAGGAGTGAGCCCTGGTACATTCCAGTTTTCGAAAGTCCTAGAAATAAGAAATATTTGGTAGAAAGCCTAGAAAGAGAAAACAAATATAGGGGGAAATCAAGAAACAATAGAAACCAAATAAAGAAAGTATTTCACAAAGAAAATGTACAGACAAAACATGAACCATTGGATTCTGATAACAGAACTAAGATTACCAGAAGAGAAAAGGAGGGAGAGCAAAAGGTGCAGGGGAAACAGTGGACCGTAGTGGCAGGTTATTAGTACTTTGGGGTGAGCATGGTACAGTAATACACATTTGAAGGTGTGTGAAGCTGTAATTCTAAATCACATACAGTGTTGGTAAACCAATGTCAAGTTAAGTAAAATAAAAATTTTCTAAGTGTTTCAAAGACTTAACTGCAAGTGCTGATACTAAATCACCCAAGGATATTATTTTCATATTCTTTAGCATAGTACCTGATACACAATAAATGTTAATAAATTTTGGATGACTTTAAATATATTAACTATAAATTTGCTCCAAGCAGTCGGGGAGTGGAAAGAAAGCCACAAGGGATACAATAGTCAAGAAGAATGCTTAAGGTAAGTGATAAAATAAAATTCAGTTAAAAATCTATTCTTTAATTAAATGGTAGTCTCACCAATTCCCAGCAGCAGGATATATTTTCATTATTTAAATGATAGGAGGAATTTCTTATTTATAGAGAGGGAAGTTTGCAGATGCAAGTTTGCAGACTGCAGTGCTCAATTTTAAGAATTATGATTTATAAGCTCAGAAATATTCATTCGGAAGCATACAATATTTTTATTTTGAAAAAAAATATGCTCATTATCTTGCAAAAGACTAGAAATTTCACGTTAGAAAAAGTAGCTTGCATTTGATGTGAACAAATCATTATTTGATTCATATTCTTGTCTTCTCTGATAGCTACCACTATTAAGCTCTCTAACTTTTGCATACTTCCAATTTCCCTTTCTCCTTAGTTCTCTTTTACATATTGAAAATATAATGCAGTTTTAAACTGAAAAATTTCTATGGAATTAATACAAGTGAATAGTTTTGGCAGAATGTTAATAATAAAAGAAATGTTGGGAAAATTATCATATATACCAAGACACAAAAGATATGGAGAATTGACATAAACTAACAAACTGACCAAATTAATATAATTTAACAAAACAAAAAAAACAAGCAAATATAATAACTAGGTCAGGAAACTACAGATATACCTAAACTATAAAACTAAGCATCAGTATTTAGTTATGAACTTACAGGTGCTAAAGTTATAAAAATTGCACAAATTAACTCTAGATATTCTTGATGGCCAGTAATTCCTCCAACAGAATAATGCTTAAGTCTGTAATTCCCTGTATGTGCTGTGGGTTTTCATACAAGGGCCACTGAATGGTATGGTACATGAAATCTTCAACTGCTTCTCAACTGCTTAGGGCAAGTGCAGAAACATGTGCATCCTACAATATAAATAATTGGAGGGCACATGTAAAAGACCTTTCAAAGGAACTCTATGAGGAAACCCAAACAATATGGACCACTTCTAGCCCTTTGATACTTTTGACTTAGTTCACAGGACAGGCTGCTCCAAACAATCCTCTACAGATTCCACTTGTCTCAATGGGGTTTAGAAAAATAATAAAAGTAAAAAGTTCTTGATAATTCATTATTTGTATCCTGCCTTCAGTTCAACATCTAGCTTAACTGTGCTATGATTACCAATCTCTTAGAAATGAGAACTCGATCACTTTCCTGTAATTATCTACATCGCATAACATGGTATCTTATGGAAGCTGAGATTTTTAAAGATAAAAAAAATTAAAAAAAAAAAACCAGAAGTACTCATTCACCCAATATCTTTAATCTGACAAAAATAGGATAAACTCCCCCCTCTCAGCCAAGGTGATTCCTTTTCTGATTGTTAACAACTGGCCACAGTGCTCCTCTATCACACAGTGGGAGTAAAAGTCAAAGAGAGAGACATTCTAAAATTAGCATTCCTTTAGAAAACTGTCAATAAGGACTCTACCCATTTTTACAGTTTTAACACTTTGCGTGCCGGTGCCCTTTAAATTTACCAGCCCTTGGGGTCGGCCATTTTCTGTGCCACTGCATGAATGGTATAAGCATTCAATAAAACACACAACTCCTGAAATACTGGATATTAAAAAAACTGTAATAGCTCTCATAAAACACCTTACTCTTTCACCAAAACAATGTGTAAACCTTCTAGACTGAGTACGATCAAAGAAATAGCTCCTAATAGTTCCAAATAGATCCACCGTGGCATGAAAAACCTGAGACTAGATGAACACGTATTAGTACCTGAGTGGCCACCTGATACTGGTGACAAAAACACGTACTAATACATGAGCGGACCACAAAATGTTAAGCATAGGTTGGAGACTTCTAGTCCTTGCCCTACAATTTAAATAAGTGTAAGTTAATGAACTGAGTTGACCCCAAAATAGAAAAGCTGATTTTGGAGTACTTATTTAACACTCATTCCATACAGTTTATTTAATTGATTCACATAACAATCCCCTTTGTTATTCAGCAGCTTTTAGAACTGAGTATCTAAAATATATAAAAGATACAGATTTTCTTTTGTGCTATGCAGTTGATTAATAGTGGAGTCAGATTCAAATCTCAAAATCTATGCTCATTCTATACTATTCATTATTGCTCTCAGTCTTATATATCATTTCCTGTTCAGAGAGTTAAAGTAATTCTTATCAAAATAATAAATACTTTTTCAAGACTAGAGCCATGATATAAGTCCATGCTCCTTCTACAATTGAATATAGATCTGAAATTCCTACTTAATCTTATGTTTAGAAATTTAAAATAAAGCTCATGAAATGAATACTTATTTCAGAAAAAGACCCAATGTACAATTATCATGTATTTAAAACCTGACTATACAAGGTGACAACTTATAACAGACATAGGAATTGACCATTATACATATTTTCGAGGTAAAATAAACAATACATATTTCATGGATATATGTGTGGCCAATTTTATAAGCCAAGAATACAGTTACTTACCTGAGAGATTTGGAAAGCAGCTAAAATTGGAATATATAAGCAGGAGATAGTCAATGCACATTAGGAATGCTAGTGTTCAAGTTTGGTTTGCACCACAACAGTATCGACAATTCAAAGGTTCTATAAATAAAATAAAATTATTATGTAGTCAAATTAGGTATCAAATTGCAAAATATTGAGAATATATTTCTATTGAACAAAGGTATAAAGTTGGCATGACTTAAATAATAATGAAGCTAAAAGTTTCTAGCTATAAGATCTGTCATTTCTTAAATATTATTTTGCCAATCTTGAGAAAATAAATGAGTTGTTACTTTTTCTTCTAAAATCACAACTGTCTCAAAAGATTTTCTTCACAACTACTAAATTTTACTTCATAATTTTGAGATCATTTTGAAATGCAGATGCAATTTCTAATGTGAAATGTTAATAATATGTATTCTTTGTAACATAATCTCCTATAAAATTTTAGTCTTTGGTTTCATTGTAATCTAATTACAAATGGACTTAGATTATTTAATACTACCAAAGCAAAATCTCTCTAGGGCATTCTAATGTGTTTTCTGTTTATAAAAACTCTTTTTCAGCTTTTAAAAACAACATCAGACCCTGAGCTACTTAATGATTAGGGAATAAATGCTAATGGAAGGATTTAGATATAAATGAGTAAATCATAATGTAATTTTTAAAGGGAGTCACCTGTACCTTGAAGTTCTATTTTCTGACTATCCAAACTGGGTCCCCTAATGATCCTTCAATGAAAAACAAGTTTAAATAAATAAAATATATTTCAAAATCTTTTCAAATTCCTACAAGTAGCAAGAAAATAAGGTATATTCAGATACCAAAAATTAAATGAGGGCATAAATCCAGTAAAGTAAGTAGAGATTTTTAAACATTATTACTTAGAGAAAGCCAGCTTCTAGCCTAGGAATATTAAGCCTTGGTTCTCATGGTTTTAAAGGTGCAGGAGAGAAAGCAGTGCTCAAGGCAAGCACAAGTAAAAGAGTTTAATAGAAAAAGAGGAAAGGTGAATGAAATGTAGAAAATATTTGAAAAAATAATTACTTCAAGTTTCTAAAATTGGGCCTCTCTGGTGGTATAAGAGGTTAAGTCTCAGCACTATGAACACTATGAAGCTATCTGCAGCACAAGTTCAATCCCCGGCCAGGGAGCTGACCCAACTGGCGCAGCAGACCTCTCCTGTCTCTCCCATTGCTCCCCTCAGCAGTGTATTTCAGTCAATCTGCCTGTTCTGCTCCCCGCTCTGTCTCTGGTGAATCCTCTCACACACACTCCCCCTGCCCTGCCCCCACACTCTGGCCTACACCCTGGTTCTTCTACACTAAAATAAATTTTAAATAAATATATTTTTTCCTCTGTGTAGATTATATTAAAAAGACAAGGCATAGACTACAAGAAAATAATATTTAATGTGCAAAAGATCTGAGTACACACTGCATAAAAAGATATACAGAGGGCAACAAGCACATGAAAAGATGCCCACCATCATTAGTCGTCAGGGAAATGAAAACCAAACAGTACTGCAATACCACTAAACACCTATGAAATAACCGTTTTTTAATTGACATTATAAAGTGATCAGAAATATGCAGAACAAATGGAACTCTTGTCAAGTGACTGGTGGGACAACAAAATATAGTGACCAATTTTGGAAAACTGTTTTGTAGTTATTTAAAGTTAAGTATACATTCACTACAAAATACAGCAATTAAATTCCTAGGTATTTATCCAAGTGAAACAAAAATTTAAATTCACATAAAAACCTGTATGCAAATGCTTATTTATAATTAATTATCCCAGACTGGAAACAACACAAATGACCTATTGAGAGACAGATTTTTTTTAAAAAAATGGTTATTTTTCCAAATCAAATTGTGCCATTTATTGGCATATAACAAGGGTTCCAAAATTTGGTATCTGGACAAATTATCTCACTTTAAACTGCAACCTTAACTTTACACTGTTTTAAAAAGAAAGTAAAGTTTGCTATTTTGCTTTCATTTTCTCATTTCAATGAACTATCAGTTCTCTTCAAGGAAACAATGGAAGGAAGAGAAGAGAGCTGATGTCTGTTTGGCACATGTGTGAGACTGAAATATCTATTAGGCCAAGAAAGATTGTAAAGAAGATTACTCCAGATGAGACAGTCAGTCATTGGCACTAGGCAATTTCAGCTGTGTCCTAGATTCCAAGAGCAAAGTCAATACTGAACACAGCGCTTCCTTCAAAAGCCCACAAACCTCTTATTGACAACTGGACTCTCACAATGCATATCCATTTCTGAATCATCAGGCAAAAGTTGCAGCCAACATATTCTTAGAAAAACAGGCCAATGACAATTCTAAAGACAACTATATGTGAATCATTCAAACGTTCAACCTGCTCAGGCAGAAACCTAAAGCTGCTTCATTTGTTTTTATATTATCTTTGTTAAATATTAAGAAATATTCTTTTTAGTTTTATCTCTGTCACCCTAAATTTTAAGGGTTATATTTTTGTTGTCATCTCTTAATTTAAAATTGTTTCATATTTAATCTCTACATTTGATTTTTAATTTCTCTCTAGTTATTGTAGATCATTTCTAATTTAATTCCCTACAACATACTTGCAGAAGTTTCAATTATACACTGGGAAGTGAAAAAGCTTGTCATCTACATGTTGTATTAGGGTCCAGGAGGTTTTCTCACAAATAACTTCAAGAAACCAAGTTTGGTCATTAAAAATATAATAAGAAAGAAACCAAGTTCACTAATTAGTTCACAGAACTAATTGGCCATAAGGTAATTTTGTCAAAAGAGAAAAGAATCAACTAGTTGATGACATTTTGGTTTCTTTGTCCATTGACGAATCAATCAAGTGTCTTTAGCAGATTTCATTTAATGTATTTAAGCTAGTTTTCAGCTTGGCTTCCTTTCTCCCTTGACAAAATAAGAAACCAACTCTTTGCAAACTGATATTTTATAATTTTCTAGTATAACTAAATGCAACCTGGTTTTACACATATTTTTAAATATATTGAAGTAGTTTGTATTTTTTGCAATATATTCATACTGAACATTTTGCATTTTGCTACTAACTTTTCATGTTCATGATGAAACATGTACATCTTTGATTTTTTGTTCTTTGTTCTTTTATGACAAAATTGCGTTATGGTTATGAGGCAACAACATTTTTGGAGAAAAAGACTTACAGTAAAAATGCTCTCAGTCTACAGGCTTACTGCAGAAACCCAGACATAATTGTAGAAGCTTTGACTTGACCTACATCTAATCTGCTGACAGAAACCTGGGGTGATAGTTGGCCAGCAATATAAAGAATAAAAGGACCAAAATCAGGGAAAGTGGAGATGATGAAAGATGGAAGTTTCCAGCTGCATTTGGGAACTATCAAAATGGTTCCAGGACACACACTATTTCTGGGGGATCTCACTGAATTTCCAAACAGTAAAAGTGTTTAAAGGATAAATATTTAGTGGTGGGCATGGTTTGGTGAACACCTGTACTCCTAAAACACACACAGTGTTATGTATTAATATTACTGATAGAAAAAATTAAAAATAACTTTACAAAAAGAATAACAGTCATAACTTATTGTAGGAAATGAGTTGAGCAACGCAGTGACTGGCCTCAGGCACCCACAGGAGGCACCTTACCGATGTGACATCAGCAACTAGACTATGGAGAAATGCTTAGCATGGCCTTAAGAGCAGCATCAGAGGGGGCTGGAATTATAATGTTCCTGATTTTCCATTCTCAGATAGTCCCTTGGGTAACTACCTAAGAAGTGTGAAAACCCTTACATCAAATGGAACAAAGAAGATATGTGGCAGTTTGTGTAACATGTCCCACATCTACCTCCCAAGCCCCTGAATAACTTTACACAGAGACGAGAGTCCCAAGAACTCCTACTCTCACCACGGAGTGAGAACTGAGCTGTAGAGGGCTAAGTTTGTCTCTCTTTGTAAGAGTCCCAAAATCCAGCAACCAGGAGAAATAGCTGTTAAAGAGCAATATTGTATCACTGTTTAGTTTTCAGCAAAAGTAGACAATTCATTCAAGGATTTACTTTTCTAAATACATGGTAAATAACAGCTCTTGGAAAATACCTCCCAAAGCAAACTTGAGCTATTTCTCACACCTGCAAGAAGTTCAGGGTCCTCCCTGGTGGCGCAGCAGTTGAGCGCTGCGCTGTGGAGCTGTCGGCAGCAGGCAATGTGAGTTCGACACCCAGCCAGGGAGAATCCCACATGGCGCAGCAGACCTCTCCTGCCTCGCCCGCTGCTCCCCTCAGCAGTGTATTTCTGATCTGCCTGTTCTGCTACCCACTCTGTCTCTGGTGAACCCTCTGGCCGCCCCACGCCTCTGGCCTGTACCCCAGCTTGTATGTATAAATAAAAAATAAATCTTTAAAAAAAAAAGTTCAGATTTTAAAAAGGGATGGCATCTGATGTTCTTTTAACCCCTCACTTGTTCTTTTTTTTTTTAAAGATTTATTTATTTATGCACACAAGAGCTGGGGTATAGACCAGAGGCTCGGGTGGAAAGGAGTGAGAGGATTCACCAGAGACAGAGTGGGGAACAGAACAGGTATGTCTACTGAAATGCACTGCTGAGGGGAGCAGCAGATGAGGAAGGAGAGGTCTGCTACGCCATGTGAGAAGCTCCCTGGCCGGGGATCAAACTCGTGCTTCAGTTGCTGCCCATAGCTTCATAGTGCTGAGACTTAACCCCTCGCGCCACCAGGGAGGCCCCTAACCCCTCACATCTTATATTCTTATTTTAACTATATAATGTAACTGAAAACTAATCGCACTTTAATGATAAAAAAAATAGTCAAAGGTAATCGATTCTACTTTGTCAGGTTGAAAACATCTGTTGAAAGCACAGGCAAATGTAAAGATTTCTTCAAAAGTAATACAGTATCGGTTATTTTCTAAAAATCAACTTTACTGACATAAGTTTTCTCCATATAAAAAAACAGCAGATGTTTTTCCACCCAAGTTAACTTTCTCTTAGAATTTATTGAGTAAAATCATATAAGTAAATCATATGAATAAAGCAGTCTCTGAGTGGACAGATTTGAGAAATAAAAATGGATTGTCTGGTATTGTCAGAAGACTTTGAAACTAATTCCGAATTACACCCATGTTCTAAAAACTAGTATTTAAAACTGTGAGTCAATTTAACTGAGAGACGAAGGGTCCTAGGACAGGACAGGACTCAAGGACAAAGCTTTGTTGTCCCCACAGACTGGTAATTAAGAGGTTTAGCGCCTGATGACTCTGGGCCCAGACACAAGCTGCCATGAATTTCCTTGGCCCATTGCTTTTATGACCAATTCTCCCCTAGCCTGGGCATCCCTGAGCTCTCTCTTTATAGCTTATCAAGTTGGCTGCTATGGAAAAAAGGAGTTACAGACCCACAGGAAAAGAGTCAGACCTTGAGACTAGACTAGTTTTAACAGTAACTGAGGGCACACAACCTCCATGAGACGTTCTCCCTGGAGCTGTGTGACCACAGAGCAGCACCTGATTGGTGCTCACAATAGCAATGATAAATGGACTTCAGCCCTGAACACTCTCCTTGCCAATAAAGTGTAATTCTTTCTTCAGAAACCCTAGTCCTAAAATCTATGTGGACCCCTAGTCCTGGCACCTCAGGAAATCTCTCACGCTCAGCGAATTTCCCCAGAACTCTCTGTCCTGCTTGTTTCCTAAGGAGTAAGTGCTGGCTCTTTTGCCTGCCCTCACAGGTAGTCTGTGGAGTCCTCTTTTCAGGCTCTAGAGACGGTCTCAAAAGCCCTTTCTTTGGCTTGAGAGTGGGACCCCTCAGCGTGTCCTTGATTCCCAGTGGTAAAACAGCAAACAGCAGCTGGACCACTTCTGGCTTAACAGTCTGTGTTGTTGGGGAAGTTAGGACCTGACTGAGGGGCCCTGGGCCCGATCCCTGGTCCAGTGACAGAATGACTCTTTTCTTGTTGGATAAAATGACCAGGAAAGCAATACATTGAGGAGGTAATTTACCACAGAGGTTAAGGAGTGCGTAAGGTAAATTTGAGTTGAAATCCCACCTCCAAATAGCACCTGACACTAGGTTTGTCTTCTTTACCGATTTACTTCTCTAAGCTTCACTTTCTCAAGAGTAAGAAGATGATATTAATACTTTCTTACAACTCAACAAGTCAACTAATCTTTGTGAACTGCAGTACCCCCACAAGTAAATGAAGGTTGGTAATGCTGCTAAGCCTGCTAAAATACATGAAATGTAAAGAACTATGTAAATAGCATAATTAAGATGCTTCATAACAGTTGGAGAAAATGGTGGTATATAAATTAATAAGTATCTAAATACTATTAAAATTAATTATAAAATGGAGATCAGAGTTGAAAATGAACTGAATAAACAAAATGATTTTAAGTCACATAAGCACAACCAAATCTAATGTTTTTCATGAAATAAGTGACATTTAGATCACTTTTTGCAAATGTTTCTGATAACCAGAAAAGAAACTTTGTCAACTTCCTAAGTAATGGTGTAAGAGGATCACTTTTAACCATTCCCCACTGTCTAGCAATTCCTGCTGCAATAATGAATCATCATAAAACTCAAACATTCTCCTTTTTACTTTATAAGCCATCCTGTAATATTATGTCCATGAGCTTCCTTCAGTTATGAATTTGAAAAGCTGTAGTTTGCAAACCTTTCTTATATACAAAGTTTTGCTAGATATTATTTTATTGATCTGGTGGGTTTGATTTTGCTATTCCTGCATTTTTGATAATACACATAATTAGTAACATAGTTAACCAGTAGAACTATCAAGTCAATTATGAGATACAGTCTCAGACTTTCATGCAAATTAGAAAATCCGACATATTTGCAAATGCCCTGTTTTACACTATCTTTGCCTTTGTATCATTGTGTGGGTTTGCCTTAGACATAAATGTTCACCAGACATGGACAGACAGACCCATTTTACTTCATGACCTGGTCAAATCTAAATCTAATTGGGAGGTAAAGATGCAGTTTAAACTTGGCACTGTTCACTTCATCAGCTTTCAGTTTAGGTTTCTTCAAAAGAAAGTTGTTTTTTTTTAAAGATTTGTTTATTTATGCATACAAGAGCTGGGGTGTAGACCAGAGGTGTGGGGGTGGTGAAAGGATTTACCAGAGACAGTGTGGGGAGCAGAACAGGCAGACCGACTGAAATACACTGCTGAGGGGAGCAGAGGGTGAGACAGGAAAGGTCTGCTGTGCCATGTGGAAATCTCCCTGGCCGGGGATTGAACTCCTGCTTCAGAGGCTGCAGATAGCTTCATAGGCTGAGACTTAACTCCTTGCGCTACCAGGGAGGCCCAGAAAGTTTATTTTTTGTTGCTTCATCTCTGCTTCTCAAATCCTACAATATAACATTTCTAGAGTTTTCTGCACATCATTGAGGATTTTTTCCACAATGAATCAATGTCCTAGACCTCTGCTGGGATATTCCTATATTTGCTCTCCTTCAAACATCAATGCTAAACTCAAAGGTATCTTATTTAAACATTTTTTTCATTCATATATTTATATAGGAAACTTTTATATACGTGTAGTATCTCTGAAGTCTCTATATTTAATATCCCCATGTAATAATAGCATTCACTATTAATCACATTTATTACAGTTGCTAAAAATGGGAAATTATTCTTAAATAAAACTTTAAGGTAATAACCAGCAATATTATGATAGACTACAGAATTCACTTTGTTGTGGAATTTTTATGCATTATTAGATTAGATTCGCTAATATTTCATTGATTTTTTTTTATTCATATTCATGAGAGACATTGGCTTGCTGCTTTCTTGTATTGTTTTAGTGTGCTTTTAGTATTAACCCTTTGCACTCGAGCGGCGCCGCTCCGATGCCCAGTGGTTTAATGCGTCCACTAGAGCGGTGCTGCTATGGCCCCCGGTGGTTTAATGCGTCCACTCAAGCGGCACAACTAGGGCGCCCAAGAGGTTTGGAAGTCAATATGTTTATTTCCGATGTGTGATAAGATATTCTTACCGCAATTACTTTCATGGGCCGGGCTCAGCCTGCATCCTTAGCCAATTCTTAGCTTAGATTAGTTAATCTCAGTTTAGCATTGTGGTACGTGTCCTGACAAACTGAGGCTGCATCTTCGGGATTGTTTTACTAAATATCACACAAAAACTAATTACAGAGTGTAATATTTAACAGATTTTGTTGTATTCAATGTAAAAATAAATTGGTGAAATTTTATTATTTGTATACACTTGTTTGAGTATAACATGATTTCAAAGTACCTGTAAAACGCTTCCCTAATATAGCTGAAATCGTCTCGAGTGGATGGTAGCCCACGCGAAAAAAGCCTTGAGTGCAAAGGGTTAAGGTAATGTGGACCTCATGGATTAAGTTACAGAGTATTCCCTCTACTCCTGTCCTCTGAAAGAGATTGTTGACAGTTGGTATAAATGTTTGGTAGAATTCACCAGTGAACCCATCTGGATCTGGTCCTATTTTGGAAGGATATTAATAGCTGATTTAATTTTTTTAATAGATTTAGGACTATCAGATTGCTATTTAGTTGGCCTCTCTTTATTTCTATCTTTTATTAAAATTCTGTTATTTTCTCATAAATTTGCAAAAGACCCACATTTCTTTTCCACGGTTATTATCTTTGAACTATTGGAAGAAGCATTGATTTTCATGCAAGCAGAGCTTAACTGGCAGCTTATTAGCTCTAAGTTGTCACATGTATATTCTCCCTCTTTTTTTTAACATTGCAAAAAAGATGATCAGCTTTATTGTTGACTGGGAAAAATACAAGGGTATAAAGACTTAAATTATCTGTGCACACAGAGTGAAAGAGGAAAGAATATTGCCTTTTTGGAGAGGCTTATTGTTATACTTTGTGCTAGACTGTTACTCCCCAGGAAATCCTCTTAAAAATGGTTGAAAGCCCTTGGGCCAAATTCAACCTATGTAAATGTTTTATTTGGCCTCCAGAGTTAAAAAAAATAGTTCTTTTAAAGTCACTTTTAAAGGGCCTCGTTGGTGGCCTGGGAATTAAGTCTCAGCGCTATCAAACTATCTCTAGTCACTGAAGCATGAGTTTGACCCCCAGTCAGGGAGCTGACCCACATGGCACAGCAGGCCTCTCCTGTCTCGCCCACTGTTCCCCTCAACAGTGTATTTCAGTCAATCCTCCAGTTCTGCTCCCCACTGTCTTTGGTGAATCCTCTCACTCCCCCAATCTCCTCCCCCCCATAACTCTGGCCTACACGCTAGTTCTTATATGTATAAATAAATAAAAATAAATCTTTAAAGTCACATTTTAAAATATATACATTAAAATGGGCCTCCCTAGTGGTGCAACGGGTTAAGTGCAGCACTATGAAGCTCTCCAGAGCCACTGCAGCACGAGTCCAATCCCCGGCCAGGGAGCTTCCCACATGGCTCTCACCGGCTGCTCCCCTCAGCAATGTGTTTCAATCTATCCGCCTGTTCTGCTCCCCACTCTCCCTCTGGTGAATTCTCTCACCACCCGCCTCCCACAACTATGGCCTGCATCCCAGCTTTGGCATGTCTAAATAAATGAATCTTTAAACAAACAAAAAAAAAGAAACAAACAGATGTGGGTGAGAGACACATGGAGAGGTTAACAATGGCAGTGTTGATCTTTATTTTGATTTTGCTCTTTCCCTTCCATCTTGTCTGGCTGTTTCTGACCCTTTCCTATGGGTCCCTACAGGGAGGTACCTTAGACTTGTCTCATGCTTTTGGGTCTCATAGGCCCTCTTCTGGGCCAATCCTGTTTGGCTGGGTGTTTACCCACAAGGGTATAGGTAACTTTGGGTGCTTGATTTGGAAACTACATTCGTCCCCTCTCCTGCCCTTTTCTGTATTGCACACTAATTGCATTAAAGTTCTTTTCCATTGAAGGTCTTAAGCACTAGAGTATATTTTGTCTTGATGTGGCAGGTGGCAGAACCTATTTAGAGTGGGCAGATTTGGGGGTTTTGGGGTGCCCCTCTCCCTGCCCTGTAACACTCTGAAACACAACTTGCCAACCTATGAAAGATGGGGTTTCTTTTCCTCAATTAATATGGGTAGGGGTCATTTTGTCCCATTGCTGCAAGCTCATCCTGCTGTTCTTGAAAGATAAACAGGAGAAAGAAATGACCAACATGACCATCAAGGCTTCAATTTCTTTGATTAGAAAAAAAGGTGAAGAACAAAGAGCTGATGGGCCTTCACTGCTCCAAAGTAAAGACTAAAAACAATCTGCATTATTTAAGTAAAGGTAATCAGACTTCTGGAGGTCCACGGGGTCTTGCTTTTGACTGACCTTTAGTTCCCTGTATTCTTTACATATGCCCTGTACTCTGGGCACATTGAAAAAAGTATATTGACCCTTTTGGCAAGACTAATCCCACAGGGGAGACTAATAATATATACCATCAACATTTTGATTACAAAGTCATCAATTGTCTATTAAAAAGAATTTCAGTGTGCATGTTTGTATGTGCAGGAAGTATAAAATCAGATTGTTGAGTTTTTTATGTAAAATCCTTCAAAATCATAGCAGTAATTATTAGGCTGATTATTACTCTAGTTGCTCAGTGTACATCCTATCCTACAAATGCCTAGAGAGGGTAAGCTCTCCAGTCAGATCATTCTCCCTTATGGTTGTACAAAATGGAAAGGTCTTATAATGACAAAGAGTGTGGGATGAGAATGATTTCACGGAAAGCTGCTTTCCTTCAGGGGACGGCAGAGAGGTCTTATCATGTAGATTACCTCAGTAAACCAGGAAACTCCCAAATGATTGGTTTAAAATCCCACTATTGAGAGAGACTGAAATTGCAATTAGGTTGGGTATTAAGTTGCGGTGAGGTTTGGCTTGAAGGACTTCATTTGGGGCCTGTTTTTCCTTCAATTTTAACAGTGGGAAAAATGAAGCCTTGAAAGTCAAGTTTATTCAGCTTCATGAAGATATTTCTAAACTTTTGATATTCTGAATGCTCCCTGGGTTCTGTGAGGAATAAGTCACTAACGTAAAACAGAGAATGACACAGTGGTATGGACACTTGAGACAGAGTGTAGCAAATTCTGATGCCAGAAGATCAGCAAAAGCCAAGTGGCACCTTTAAGTCACAGTGCAAAATAAAGCTTTGCTGGGATTCATTGATCCAGACAATAGAGAGGCCCCAAGGACAGGGAACAGATCTACAGCTTTTAGAAGAGTCAGGACTGGCTGGAGTCCAGGGACTTTGAGTGACAGTTGGCTTCTGGATGTAAATCCTTTCTTATCACAAGAGAGCATGGCATAAACTGCCCAGGGGTCTCAGGGAGAGAACTTGCAGGGCACATTTTACGGGGTGCTCGAGTTGATGAGTGTTAGCCCCTCGGCAAAGAGTGTCCAGGAAATCAAAAGAGAGGTCCCAAAGTGAAATATTTGGCAGAAAATTATAGTATCAAGTATTTCCAACGTCTGCTGGCTCCAGTGAATGGAATTGGTGTGTTTTTTTTCTGTTTTAAGTAGGCCTTTTTGTTTGATAGAAACTTATTGCCTTATATATGTCTTTAAAATTCTCACAAAGTACAAAAAGAAAAATGTTTTAAACATCCAAATTGGCCTGAAGGTTACACAGCTTTCAGAAAAGAAAAAGTGTGCTTTTCTTATCTATTATTGAATTGGGCCTGCTCTTTTCCCATCTTACCTTTCCAAGGTAAATAAAGGATAAAAAGTACTTATATTTATGAAATGGGATTTTCCCAGTGTCTCAGCAACTCCTTGGAAGAGGAATAACCTTTTTTGGGTCTCACAGTGCCTGTTGATTTATTTATTTATTTTCAAGTTTCAGAGAGTTATTAATCAGTGAGCCCCAACACAATGCACTAACATGATTTCACGCATTTAGAAAGGAAATAGTTCCTGTTAAAAAGAAAAATTATGTGGATAACTTGTGGAAGACCTTCATTTTAAGCAGCTTTATAGTGAAATGTTTCATTTAAAAGTGTGGACCTTTTTTCTTCTGTTTACTGCCATCTATAGTCACTGAGTAGAATTCACTGGTATTAATCAAAGGGACCCAGTCTGTTCCAGGGTTCTGGGTCATTCTTTCTGTCCCAGCTGACATCTGGATTGAACAACGCCAGATGCATGACATAGGGCTCTGCTCCAGTACCTCTGGCTCCAATAAGTATCAAGAGGGGGGTCAGTCTAGGTCTTGGCCTAACCAAGAATCTGGCAGAGCACAGTGGCAGGAGAGGTCTGGGGCCAGGCAAGAGGAGAACAAATCTGCAAGGTCCAGGACTAAGCCTCTCCCAGAGTTATTTAAGAGCTTCCCTAATGATTTTAAGAATCAACATACCATCTGCAAATACAAAAAAATGCTAACTGAATTTAAAAATCCACAGAAGTATCTTGGTACTTGTGATGTTATGCTAGAACAATTCATCCTACCCAATTAAATAAAAACCAAGATTAAAATTCTGAGGTAAAAGTTTTAGGACAACATCCCCTGATGTTTTATAAAGCTTTCCCATGTGGTCTTCAACAATCATTGCTCTCCCTTTTATGACCTAGAGGAAAATTGTTTTGAGGTATGAGTCAGGTGTAAGTGTGTCAGTGAACACGTCTCTAAGAATCTCGCCTTTACTCTTAATGATGAGGTCACCCGCTCCTTATCTGTCTTGTGACCTCTCCCTCTCTCTCCTTGATGTCTCAGGTGCCTAAACATAGAATAGATAGCTCCACACATTCCATTAATCTTTAGAATTTACTGTCATGTAAGTTCTCCATGCACATGTTACTAAATTGATGTTTTTCCTTTCGTAACATATCCAATGCTGTTCTGATGACTTGCTCAGCTGAGAAGAACCCTGAGGAGTGGGTGTTCTTTCCATGTGCCCCAACAAAAATAAAAGAGGTGACCCTTTTTGCATGACCTTGTCAGCTAAGTGTTCTTTGTAGCTGCCAAAGCATTTCACTTTCAGATGCAGACAATTACCTAAAGTTAATAGCTGCCTCAAAGGTTGTATTATTTGACTCATTTGACATAAAACATACGTAATAAGTAATTTTAGTGGTGTTTTGACTACAGCTTTGAAGCTTTAAATAGCAATAGATTGCTTATAATATTATATAATTGGGCACAAACTTTATAAGAGTCACCAGGCATTTATGCAGAATTTGGATCTGTGTCTGGCTAAAGTGGTTTCTACCGCAAGCACTGTTTTAATCATATTAATTGTGTTTCAATTAGAGGAAACAGGTTGTAGCTAAAAAAAGAAAAAGAAAAATACATAAGAATGTAACAATAGATTTTAAAAAAAAAGACCTATTTTTCTTTACCAGTCAATATTTGAATCTTCAAAATCCACAGCTTGAGGACAGAGAGGATCCTGCTCTAGAATGTGCAGTACATTTATTTGTGCCCCCCTTCCACTTTCAGCAGAACTATCCCCACCTTATTCAATCATCGTTTACTGCCCAAGTTCTCCCCATCTTTTCTAGTGGGGTTTCCTAACTACTGAGAATGAAGCAGTTAAACTAGAATGTTGAAGGTGATTAATTTTTAAGATATTTCTCTGTCCTGGTAACATTTAGAAACCCCAATTAGGATGCAAAATTATAAATATCATTCTAATGGGAGAAACTGTGGATGCCACTGAATGTTCTAGAAACATGGTGATGCAGCCCAGGCTCTGCACAGATCTTACCACTAACCCCCACATAACTTATCTTCCATAGGGGACGTCATCTCCATTGATCATCATTACCATCAATATCATTCTCGCACATGAAAATCCTCACTATGTGAATGTGGACTAGCTAGAGGGGAATCAACCATGTTGCAAATACCAACTCTTCTTCCCTAAAGTTCAATCTTCCCTAAAATGCAATCTTTGTAATGTTAATGACTTCTTCCTTTACACACTCCTTACCCATAGATTCCCTCTCTAAAATTTCAACTCTCCCTATGCCAAACAGCAAAAGGCACAAATACAGTACAGTACATTTTTAGCTAATTTTCTAGCTATTTTTATCATTCAGATCTGACAGACTCAAATAAAAAAATTCAATTTCTGTCTCCAATGACATATGAGAAAAGGCAAAATATGTTGAAATGGTGGCTTTGTCAGTGCTTAATGAATACCGCATGAAAGAAAAACTCTGATTTATTTTTTTCCTCAGAAATCAATAGGCACACTCTCCATTTTTATATTAATACACTCTGCTTTAAGACCTAGAATTGCAGATTAAGGCTTTAAAGTCTCTGTACTCATTTCCCAACCTGCTCTATTTGCTGGTGTGCTTTTGTGGACATTGAGCAATTGTCAGTCATCCCTGCATTTCACCAGCTTCTGCAAATAAGTTATTTGCTGACATGCTGATATATTAAGTACTGTATGAAGAGAGACACAGCTTGAGTCATAAAAAGCTTGAGCAAATCCCACAAAGGGTGGTGAGCAAAGGAAAACTTAATTAGTTCAAGTGAAATTGGCCCAGACAAATATGCTAATTTGCTGAGTTTACCAGAGCACAGAACATACTTCAGTGTCTGTTTCATCTACCCTCACCCTTGACTTTTAAGTCATATTTGTAACTGCAATCTATCAGAGGCCTAGTCCTTCAGAGTCAGGGTTGGTGTCGGCCTCGAGGCAGAGAAGGGCATATAGGCAGGAAAGCCAGTCCTGACTCAATAGAGGTCAATTTCATGGTCAAGGCAAACAGGACTCCTACTAGGAAAGGGAAGTGTCACCCACTACCCTGAGAGCAGCTAAGAAGATATAACCAGCAGATGGTAGAACTGGTCCTAATCCTGTTGTCTAAGTGTAGGCGTGGGGTAGTTGGTATAACAAAAAGGGGAGTCAATCATATACTAAAGTTAATTCAGAATGGATTAAAGACCTCACTATAAGACCCGAAACTATAAAATACATAGAAGAAAACACAGGTCATAAGTTTTTTTGACACTAGCCTTCATTATGTATTTTTGGATTTATCTCCAACAGCAAAAGAAACAAAAGAGAATATAAGCAAGTGGAACTACATCAAACTAAAAACCTTCTTCACAGTAAAAGAAATCATTCTCAAAATAAAAAGGCAACCTACCAAATAGAAGACTATATTTACGCACTGTATATCAGACAAGGAGATAATATTCAAAATATATTAACAACTCATATAACTCAACAACAACAAAAAAAATCATAAAACCCAGTAAAAAAATGACCAGAGGATCTAAATAGGCATTTCACCAAAGAAGACATACAATTAGCCAACAGACACATGAAAAGATATTCTACAAGGGGTTAAGTCTCAGCACTATGAAGCTATCAGCAGCCACTGCCAGGGATCTGACATAGCACAGAAAACCTCTCCTGTCTCATCCGCTGCTCCCCTCACCAGTGTATTTCAATCTACTTGTTCTGCTCCCCACTCTGTTTTGGTGAATCCTCTCATGCCCCCACACCTCTGGCCTCACCCCAGCTCTTGTATACATAAATAAATCTTTTTTTAAAAATGAAGTCAAAAAACATTAAGGGTGGGAGAGAATTTGGGAAAAAAGAAACCCTCATGTGCCATTGGTAAACTATAAATCGACGCGGTGCCTATCGAAAACAGCCTGGAGGGTCCTCAAAAAGTAAAATGTAGAATGACCATATGATCTAGTAATCCCACTTTTGGGCATTTACAGGAAGAATGTAAAAAACACTAAAACAAAAAGACATGTGCACCCTCAAGTTTATGGCAGCACTATTCACAATAACCAAAATACGGAAACAACTCAGTGTCCAATGACAGATGAATGGATAAAAAAAGATGTAGTCTATATACATGTTGGAATACTACTCAGTGGAGGGTCTTCCTGTTTCATTCCTAATCATGGGTAGGGAGAGAACATAGTGTTGATGTTCACTGATAAGGAGAAATCAGTGAGTGAATGTTCTTTCTTAATACCTGACAGGAAGTTGAGTCAAGCTGCTAACTTTTGACTTAAAAGTCCCATGACAGTTAACTAGACAAGATGGAGTCTGTTTGGCTCAAAATAGATTCCATAAGCCTAAGAAAAAGGCCTTTATGTAGAAAATATATGCATACACACACACACACACACACACACACACACACGTATGTGTGTATGTGTATATTTGATTGACTATAACTTACCCAGTTGCCTTATGTGGAAAGCCTGATTAGCTGTCAGGGATTAAGTTGTTCTTAAGCTTCATTTTCCCAGATTCAGGTGTGGTGACTCTGACTGAGGTTTCATTGTGCTGATATAGGCTATGCATTAAGCATCCTTGACCTAATGGTCTCCTTTTTAAATTTCTTTAACAGACTAATGCTGATTTGGAGTTGTTGAAGAGATTCCTACTCATAATAACATTTTTAAATTTTATATATCTTATCTAAATAATACTAATTTAATAATCAAATTTACATAGAAGTACAAAGTCTCAGCAGAAAATCACATTTTTTGTAGATGTGGAATGCAGTTCTTTCCCATATGTAGTTACCCTAAACTTGTACTTAGAGTACTCAAGAAAACAGAGCACTATTTCCAAAAAAGATCCTAAAAAAGCATTACTTCAAAAGAATGCCTACTTTATGCTAACATAAGCAAAAGGTCACTATTTAGCTTAATTTATCAAGATTTGACCTGAGGCAAATTTGATCTACAATGTTTTGATTCCAAACTAATCAACTGAAGAAGCTCAAGTCATTAAAATATGTATTTTAAAGAATGTTCTTTGGGCAGCTGTCTTTTAGAATATGTACATTAGGGTGGTGAATAGCAGAGGTCAGTGTCAGTACTCCCTGTGCAGAAGTAGTTACCATAGGTGGAGTATAAGGTAATGGGAAAGGCTAGGTGGATTAGATAACTTACTTTAGTACAAAGCACCCAGTAATTCACTGGAAAGATGAGAGGGAACATAATAGACAAAGAGAAGAAACAATGACTTAATTTTCACCTTCTTGTTCTTAAATTTTGATGGTTTCTCATATCGGTAAAATAAGTTCCAAATTCCTTAGCAGGTCAAACTAGTTCTTGCCAAGCATGATTCCCTAGATTCCAATTTTACAGAATTACTCAAATTCTCCAGGCTAATTCTTTGCTTTGCAGGCTTAGTACCTTTGCTCAAGTAATCCCTCATCTCAAAGATATCCTCATTCATGACTAGACTACTCTAGCTAAAAAGCTTTCCCAGATCATATTTCATTTTGCAATTGAAATTTATCTTTACTCACTCTTCTTGGATTAGCAATGCATTTGATACATATGTAAGAGCACTTATCACATTCTGCCTAATGTGGCAATTAGCTGAGACTGTCTATCTCTTTTGTAAGGCTGTATCTGAGAGTAAGGACCCATTTTAGTCATTTTGTATCCTCCAGCACACTTATTGCAATGCCTCCCATGCAAAACAATTCTAGAATCATAAGCTCAGAGTTGGAAGAAAACAAAGGTTTAATAGTAAATGTCAAATGTCATAAGACGTAAGATACATCTGATGCAAGAATGATGGAGAAAAGATTCAGACAAGAGGCTAGGAAAAGAAAATTTAAAAAAAGCAATAGTAATAATAAATATTTACTAAGAACATTATTTATTTTCTGTTCATAGACTTTAAAATGTATATATATATATTGCAAAATGATTCCTAAAACATTTTAATTTAGGGTGGTTAGTTTTCATATTTTTAAGATTTATTTGTTTATGCATACAAGAACTGGGGTGCAGGCCAGAGGTGTGGGGTGGCGAGAGGATTCACCAGAGACAGAGTGGGGAGCTGAACAGGCAGATCAACTGAAGTACACTGCTGAGGGGTGCAGCGGGAGAGGCAGGAGAGGTCTGCTGCGTCATGTGGGAATTTCCCTGGCTGGGGATCGAACTCGTGCTGCAGTGGCTGCGGATAGCTTCATAGGCTGACACTTAACCCATTGCACCACCAAGGAGGCCCTAGTTTTCATTTTTTAGCAGGCTGACATTGTGGCAGAATCAACCTTTATTCTGTGCCCTTTTTAATCTGGTCAAAAAGTTTCCAAATTTCTAAACATTTAAAAATGTTATGAAATTATATTTTTATAACTTATGTGAATAAAAAAATATAATCTGTCAACAATTCATTTACATGGAAGTTACAATGCTAATATTATTCAAGTGATAGAATTTTTTATTCTAGTGATATTGCATTATAACATCATACAAATTTCAGATGTGCATTATTGGGAATACATATGTATGTATGTCTGTATATATGTATGTACATATATATATATATATATATATATATATATATATATATATAGAGAGAGAGAGAGAGAGAGAGAGAGAGAGAGAGAGAGAACTTTTAGTTCACTGCTAAACATCCAATTCTATTCTTTTCCATACTTTTGCCCCTTTTGTCCTGATTTACTTACCCATCTTCCCTGTCCTTTCTGGTAACCAAAAAGTGGCCCCATAGTCCAAAAGTTTATTTTTCTAATCATTTATTCATCTACTTGTTTTCTCTATATATCACATATGAGTGGAATCAAATGGTGTTTTTCTTTCTCTGTCTGATTTACTTCACTAACTATAATTCTCTCTAGATCCATTCATATTGTTGCAAATGGGATGAGTTCATCTTTTTTATAGCTGAATAGTGTTCCATTATGTATGTATACTACAGGTTCTTTATCCATTAGACAGTTGATGGGCACTTAGATCGTTTCCAGAGAATGCTACAATAAACATGGAAGTGCATGTATCTCTCCAAATTAGTGTTTTGCATTTTGAAGGTAAAAACCCACAAGTTAAGTAACTGTATCATAGAATTTCTATTTTTAATTTTTTGAGAAATTTCCCCAGTTTTCCATAACAGCATTGCCATTTTAAATTCCCACCAATAGTGTATAAGACTTCCATTTTCTCCACATCCTCTCCCATACTTGTTTATCTTTTGTGTAATAGCCATTCTCACAGTTATAAAGTGATGATTCATTATTAGATTTCCATTTCTGATAATAAGAGATGATGAACAATTTTTCCTGTACCTATTTGTTTCAAGTACTGCACAATTCCAAGTCATTTCATATATTACTTTGTTTAATTTTCACACTTCGACAGTCGGTATTGTCATCATCCCCCTTCTAATAGAGAATAAACCAAGACAAAGATATGTTAAACAATTTGTTCAAAGTTGAATAGTTAAAAATGGTAGACCCAGAATTCACACCCAACAGTTTGACTGGTCAATAAATACAGTTCAGCAAAGGGGCATGTCCATATGCCATAAGAAGGAACCTTAAGGAATGAGTGAAAGAAATGTACTTTCCATCCTGCTAACATCTGGATAGTGTGCTAAGTACACTGGGTATAACTATCTTGAAGTCAAAACCTTAGCCAATATGGTCAATATACAAAAAATATTTTTAAAACATTCATATAATATGACATTTTCAAA
The DNA here is from genome assembly GCA_004024925.1 of Scalopus aquaticus. Taxonomy (NCBI): domain Eukaryota; kingdom Metazoa; phylum Chordata; class Mammalia; order Eulipotyphla; family Talpidae; genus Scalopus; species Scalopus aquaticus. The sequence goes on from PVIJ01000772.1 coordinate 177,713, forward strand.
AGTACCTTTCTGTGATTTTCAATGCACAAATCCCCATGAAAGCAACACATTTGGTAACCAGCCCAGCGCTGTAGCCACAATAGAGGAAACTTAGTGAATTTAATCAAAGGCATGTACCCAGCTATCAGGGCCCCTTTAGGGCTGCTTGCTAGAGAAACCACATGTAGCTTTCATTGTCTGTCATCTGGGCCTAATGTGACCCTTGATTTTTTTCTGCTTAATAATAATTCAAAGCAGGTTGCCTGCAGGAAAAGTTTTTAAAGCCTGTTTTTTTATAACTTCGATGCTAAGCAAATTTTTCAAATTTTCCCATTCTAATCAAAGCTGAATAAAATATTTATAAACTACTGAGCCTGGTTGTTATTTTTCATTTTTCAAACAGAATGGAAAAACAGCAAGTATTGATGTCATGTATATTCTCAGTGGTCACAACATGGACAGGTCTACTTGATTCTAGGGAATGTGTGTATCAGTTCAGGTTTCACAAACCCTGTGAAACTAAGCCCCTGTAATAGCTGGGCAAACTTCTAAAGGTAAGCATGAGAATGCAATGGAAACTGGTTTAAGAAGTACTTAATAAGGAAGCAAAATATGTCTTCAGTCTATCTTCAGTTAAACACACACACTTTGCCCTGACTCCCTTCCCCACCATTGTGTTGGGCTCCTCCAGGGACACAGCTCACTCTGTAGCTTAAGTAAATGCTCCTACCATCAGTTCTCCCTTCTCTCTTTCGTGATTATAGTCTCTGCCATCAAGTCACTTTACAGTGCCCACATTTCCTAGGACAATCTAGATCTCTTTCTTTTCACTATACTGCAAATACCACAACCAATTAAGAACTTAAAGATCTGCATTTTAACAGAAGAAAAGACAATACTCTGATAGGATTAGAGCCTAACACTTAAGCCCTGGAATTCTGGTGTCAGATGATCTGAGAGGAGCCAAGCATCTCATCCTTAGAGAAAAATCGTATAGGTGAGTATCAAGCCCTCTCGTCGGAAGCCATCTCTGCTTCCTACTTTACTGGAAACTTTAAAGTTCTTCATCCCCTATGTTTCTGCCAGTGAGTTGGAAACGTGGTGTAGCATAAAGAGCTGTAGAAGGAAAAGAGAAGACCTGAGGCTAAAGCCGAAGTTTGCTGCCCATCTGTTGCTTCAGCCTCAGTTTCCACTCCCTGGGCCCTGTATTAACCAAAAGGCTCACCTTCTGTGTTTCTGCACTCTCGTAACAGGAAGAGCACAGGAGCAGGTTTTCTGTGGAGTTGGGCAGAAGGGTCAAAGGAGAATTCCTGGAGCCCTTGGTGGCTTTTTAGGCTTTTAATAATCTTTTGTAGAGAGGCAACCAGGTACAGGGCAGGCTGGGAGGCTGGGGAAGCCAGGAGGCTGGTAGGCCTCCTAGCCCCTGGCGAATCTGCACTCTCCCTGGGCTCTCCGGCGTTTCTTGTCTCTCTCTCTCTGTTCTCTGCCTCTGCCCCTTCTCCTTCTGTTGCGGCCTCTATGACGCCGCCCTTTTATGCTCAGTCTCTCCAGGTACAGGTGTGCTCATTCATGCAGGCCTACACACTGCTTCAGGTGCCCACCATAGAGCACGCATGCAAGACCTCAGGGGTCCACCATCAATACTAATGGAAGGAGGGTGGAAAGTCCTGATCGTTTTTCTATTTACCCTGCATGTACCAATCATGAAGATAAAGGAGTTATTCCTCACATGAAATTCATTATAGCACATGGCCAGTTCTTGTTTTCTAAGAAACTGAAGGAATTCAAGAATTTTATCTGTATCCTAAAAGAAAAACGAACAGGCACCAAAAACTACTAAGCATACAGAAGGTTCCAATGCAAATAAACTGGTCATCAATGTTAAATGGAAGATGAGCAGCACACGCAAGCTGGGCCAGGGTTCCCCACAAATTGCATTGAGGCCCCACTAGCCCGTGTACACAAACTGTTGTGGAAGAGTGTCCCCTCTTGGGGGAGGAGGGAAATGAACATACACAAAGAGCCTGACCTACAAATTTAGCTAGTGATATTGATCCCATATGGATAATAAGCTCAACCATTAGTGAAACTTGAAAAAAATTGAAAATAATGCATTTGATGTTCATTTTACAGAACATGAACAATACTGAAGACAGAAGGCAGAATCAGAAAGGAAAATCATCTTTTATTTTTCCTGCAGAAGTTCAATCTCTAGGCTTTTCTGCAAAGCTTCTCAGACATAAGATCCTGTTGTCAAAGCTGGGTCAGGATACTTAAAAATGTATTCCAACAGCCCTTTGCATTGTGACTGTTACAGGTCAGACAGCTACACTGCATTCACAAACAGAGCAGGAATCTCAGTGCCTCATCTGGGCTTATTTTTCCATACTATTGCAGCCTTTTCCACTTTGGGGTCTCACCACCTGCTGGCTTAAAGTTGAGCCAAAATATTGGGAAAGAAATCAACCCAAAAGTAAAACAGTTTACGTCTATTTTCATTTCAGGGGCTAGAAATAGTCACAAGGGGAATCTAAAGCGAAGAGAAATGAAGAGGGGTGTGTATTGTAGGGGTTTGAACTGTCTTTATTGCAGTGTATTTTGATCTTTTCAAGTATTTCTGCTTTTTGACACATGATTTTGATGTAGCTAAAAGGATGATTTCCCTTTGATAACTGGATTGAAACCTAGACACTTCAAATATCCACTCAGAAACCCAAAACTTCACATTTACATACTTTGGCATCATGCTCCAGGATATACTTAAGGTATTGTATTATTTATTTATTTCTACATAACAAATTACCTCAAAGCTTAGCAGCTTGAAACAGCAAGCATTTATTATCTCACAGTTTCTGTGGGTCAGCAATTGGATGCTGCGCATTGTGTAACCAAGGAAGGTCTTTCGTGAGCCAGTCATAACACTGTTGGCTGGGCTAAACTAAGATGTGCTTGGAGGACAGTCTCCTCAGCTCACTCTCAGGATTATTGGCAGGGTTCAGCTTCTCACAGGTGTTGGACAGAGGTCCTCAGTTTCTTACTGGTGGTGTGGAGGAAACCTGCCTTACTGCCCTGCATAAGCCTCAGAGTAATTAAGAAAACAAAAGAGAACAGCCAGAAGTTGGAAGCAGCAGTCATTTGTAACCTAATCTCAGAAGTGGCATTCATAGAAAACTTTGTTACAGGCATCAGACTGTAAGTTATATGAAGAAACAAGTTGCCTTAAATTTTATTTATTTATTTCTTTATTTATTTATGCACCCAAGCTGGGCTGTAGGCCAGAGGTGTGTGTGGGGTGGGGGAGTGGTGAGGGATGTGTGAGAGGATTCACCAGAGGCAGAGTGGGGAGCAAAACAGGCAGATTGACTGAAATGCACTGCTGAGGGGAGCAGCAGGTGAGACCGGAGAGGCCTGCTGCACCATGTGGGTTAGCTCCCTGACCGGGAATCGAACTCATGCTGCAGTGGCTGCCTATAGCTTCACAGTGCTGAGACTTAACATCCTGCACCACCAGGGAGACCCTGCCTTAAATTTTAAACAGTATAAAATTGCCACGATTCATTTCCTGCTCCTCCTACTCATCCTTCAGAGTTGGAATGGATGGAATGGGGGTAGATGTTTGTTCATTGTTGTCACTACTAGAGTCAGATTGATTGGGGAACAGTACCCCAAATATTGCTCTTCATGCCAGAGCAAACAAAGCTCTGGAATGCCTTGCACTAGCTGAAATTCTTGTTCAGAAGTGACAGCCACCATTTCTGCTCTCAATTCATTGGCCAGAATTTCTTAAGTGGCTTCTCAACTACAAAGCGTCAGGAAGTTCATTTTTCTCAAGTGCCCAGATGGGAAAGAATGAGAAAAGTTTGCAAACAATGCTACTGACAACATAACCCTTCTCCACCTCATCAAGTATCAGTATGAGGAAATGTTTTGTCTGTTTCTCTAACTTGAAGGTCAAAAATATTATTAATATATTACAAACACAAATGTATTAATAATTACAAACACTCGTGTTTGTAGTATTTGTGGGTATTTTAACATTTATTTTTATTTATTTATGCATAGGAGAACTGGGATGTAGGCCAGAGGTGTGTGTGTGTGTGTGTGTGTGTGTGTGAGAGAGAGAGAGAGAGAGAGAGAGAGAGACAGAGAGAGAGACAGAGAGAGAGACAGAGAGAGAGAGAGGATTCACCAGAGATAGAGTAGGAGCAGAACAGGCCAACCCACTGAACTACACTGCTGAGGGGAGCAGCGGGTGATAAGAGATCTGCTGTGCCATGCAGTTCCGCTCCCTGGCTGGGGATCCAACTCATGTTGCAGTGGCTGCAGATAGCTTGATTGCTCTGAGACTTAATCCCTGAGCCCCAGAACTTGTGTTTTGTAATAATAAAAATAATATTTCATAACACCCTGTATATCCTTGGATCCACCATTCAAACTGCTTGGACCTCAGATGTAGGTTTAGACATATTTGCTTTTGTCATCAGTAATCTGAAACAGAGCATCATTGGTACTTATGCAGAAGTCTAGCAAATGGGGTCCATGTGTTTCTTTTGTGTTATATATGTGTTCATATATAAATTAAGAAATCACTGCTTTTATATGTTCTCAAAAATCTAAAATACATGGTGTATAGTATTTAAACTACATCAAACAACACAAGACAATGGCTAACTAACTTAGAATTTCTTTAAAAGTGCTTGGTTTTCCGCTCTCATAAATGAGAAACATATTTGTATAGAAAGTATAAAAATATAAAAAATATAATTTTATAATTTTTATCACTCTGCAAACAGATGTTATTTTCTGGTCTCTTGTGTTAACTCTAGTTTTCGCCCTACCCTATATACTACCAGTGTGACTATTTTAACACAAATTCAGATTATATCATTCCCTGTTCACAACTCCAAAATATCTCCCAAAAGGCTTAAAATGAAAGCTGAAGTCCTTACTTAGGTTCACCTCTGGCTGACCCGTAATTTGTTATATTACCACTTCCCTGTGCTGGGCTCAATGGGGTTGAATCCCTGGCTCCCCAATGGTCATGGTGCTCCTAAGTCCAGGGCCTTTGCCCTCACTGGCCCTCCCACATGTCTTCACATAGGGCTCTCCTTCCCTTCTCGCATATCTCTGCTTAAAAGTTTTCAACATGCACAGAGACCTTGCCTGACCAACTTTCATTTCCCATTCCCTTACCCTGCTTTTCCTTAGAGCACAAAAACACTGACATCACAAGGTAGGTTATTTGTTTATTCCTTCTCCTAAAGTGAAAGCTTCGTTGAAAGCAGAAAGTTTCTCTGTCTTAGTCACGCTGCAGCCACAGCACCTAGAATAACATTTGGTACAAACTAGGCATCAGTGGGCTTAGAAGTTCCATTCAATAAAGCAATTTTAGAGGAACTCAAATCTAAGTGAAAACTCCAAAAAGGAGGGGCCTCCCTGGTGGCACAACAAGTTAAGTCACAGCACTATGAAGCTATTGGCAGCCACTGCATCATGGGTTCAATCCCTGGCCAGGGAGCTTCCCACATGGCACAGCAGACCTCTCCTGACTCGCCCACAGCTCCCCTCAGCAGTGTACTTCAGTTGATCCACCTGTTCTGCTCCCCACTCTGTCTCTGATGAATCCTCTCACCACCCCCCACACCTCTGGCCTATACCCCAGCTTATATGCATAAATAAATAAATCTTAAAAAAAATACTCCAGAATAGAGTTTATGTTTTTTTCTTTTTCTTTTTTTCATTTATAGGTTTTTATTTGGAAAGGTTTATAAAAGTATAGTGAAACTAAATTTTAGAGGCACTGGATTTTATCACAGCTTGGATAACATTACTTTCTTAAAAGATGGACACAGAGATTATTTACATGATGAAAGACTTCAGAATTTCAGTGGACTAGGCAGCTTCACATGACACCCTTTCAACTATGTTTTCAGTCTAAGTTCTTTCTGAAATAGCGTGGTCCCCAGGAAACGGGGGAGGTTCCAGTTTCCCTGCTCCACCCAAGAAGGATGGAGCTGGGCAGGGAAGTGAGAGAGCTGGAGAGGGGACTGAAGGAAGGAAGAAGGATGGCGAGCCAGAAGCAGACCTGGAAGAGGAACATGGAACAGAGAGACATGTGAAGAAGCTGCACTTGATTTTTTGATCCTGGACTGGTTGAAAGAGATGTGGGTGAAAGACCTGTGAGGAGGTTAACAATGGCACATATTTTTTATTTTAATTTTTTTTTATTTATATCTTTTACATTGTGTATTCCCCTTGGGCAGCCCACCACCAATTCACCCATGACCCATCACCATCATCCCTGTGCTCTTTTCTCCCCCATTTTGAGCCCTTATCCTCCCCCTCCCATGCTGAGTGTCTCTCTCTTGTTTGGTCCCCCTATATTCCTATTGTAAGTGAAACCATTCGATATTTTTCTCTTTCTTTCTGGCTTATTTCGCTGAGCATGATCCCTTCTAGTTCCATCCATGTTGCTGCAAATTGCATGTGTTCATCTTTTTTGAATGCAGAATAGTATTCCACCAACAATGGCACATTTTATCTTGATTTTGATTTTACCCTTTTCCTTCCAACCTTGTGTGGCTGTTTCTGACCCTTTTCTATGGGTCCCCGCCAGAAGGTGCTTTAGAATTGTGGCAGGCTTTTGGGCCTCAGAGGCCCTGCTTTGGGCCAACCCTGTTGGGCTGGGCATTTACCCATGAGGGGATTTGTAACTATGGGTTCTTGATTTGAAAACTATATTCTTTGTCTTTTCTTTATTGCACATAAATTGTATTAAAGTTTCTTTCCATTAAAAGTCTTATATGTTTTGTCTTGATACGGTGGATAGTAGAAGTTATTTAGAACAAGCAGGTTTGGGGTTTCTAGGATGCCCCTCTCCCTGCCTGTGACATTTCCAATAGTATCACCATCTCTAAATAAGAAATAATCCTTGTTGTCCAGAACTATGCTGGTGTCTCCATACGCTGGGAGAGCTTAATCTCCAACTTTCACACTAACTGGTTGAATCTGCTGTAAATCCACCATTTGCTGTAGAGCCAGATCCAACAGCTACTACTGTTGTTTGTAATATTTTTCCTTCAGATTTTTCTGGAAGCATAATGCTTCCTTTGGTTAGAGTTTCAGCTGAACTCCTTTCAGGTAATACTCAGTCAAAGAGTAGAAGAAGCTTCTTTATAAGTGCCTGTCCCTCCATGACTGTGGCTGCCACTGGTCACACTCAGCTCTCCTGCTGCTGCAGAAAAGCTGTTTCTTCTTTTCCTTTCTTGTGTTTATATTTCTCTCAGCACTGTAAACCCAATACCTAACAAAGTTCCATGCTGCATACTAGTTTCAAAATAAGTAGCTGTGGTTGAAATAAATGATTAAATGCCGGATTGAAAAAAATTGTTGTTACTGAAACTTAAAATGTTTAATAAATATTTTTCTCAATGAATACTATCTGCTTACATGTTTACTTGGAAGAAAAACATGCAATGATGAGAAACCTGGCAAAGCCTTCTGAAAGGTACAATGAGATTAGAAATGTGGAATGGTTTAACCTAACCTAGAAGCAAAGTGGACCTAAAAAGACCTCTGAGTGGAAGTGATAGAGGGAAAATGAGGCCTTTCAAAATTTAAGCAAAGGCAGTGCCCCAATTGCTTACCGGTCACTATATTGGTTCTTCACCCACACGCACATTTGCAAGACTACTGAGGTTTAGGGAACAACAACATTGGGATTTATTTAACAAGGGAAAAAGCAAAGAATTACTGGAGTCAGCATATGGCCATTTACCTTACTTAAAGCAATGTCCAGTCCTTTAAGTCCCAGAAAAGTAACAAAGGTGGCGTCTTCCCGCCACTGCTGACGTGGAGCTCCTCTTCCAAACAATAGGCCACGTTTCCAAAATGGCGTCTTCCTTCTTCTGCAGACACGCAACAATCAGACCGTGGGCCAGGTTCCAACTCACGAGGATGACACAGAACACAACTGGAAATGTTCCCAAAACTGCCGTGAAGCTCCAGCACAGCATCAGGCCAGCAAAACTGCAAATAGCAACTACAGAGTCCAGAAGGCCCATGAGACTGCACTCACGCATTTTGGAAGGCGCCCGCTTCGGGCCTCTGCCTTCTTCCTTCAGCTGCAGTAAAAACAAAACCGGGAGCAGTTTCTGTCGCTCGGCTACTTGCAAAGCTTCCAAAGTTGCTGGTCCCAAAGTCACTAAAGAATCCAAAAACGCTCAATCTGAAAATCTATATCCCGGCAGCTCAAAAACTTCTGGTGTCTGATTTCCAAACTCTCTATCTTGGCGGCGACATTTTCTGCCACTGATTCCTCTATCCCTACATCATGAGGACTCTTCTTTCCCCTTCTCCTACCTCCTGGGGACTGAGTTCCCCTTCTCCTTCAGTCCCTTTTATTTCTCATCAGACTCTCCACCCCAAACTGCAAATTTAGCATTTTCCCTGGGGCTATTCATTCTCATCAGCAAAACCCCTTCCAGAAGGCATGACCTCCACCTGACTTTGGACTCAGCTGGCTACAGAAGTAGTCTAACCCGGCCATCTAAAAGCCACCTTGTTCATTCCTTTGAGGAAATGAACTTGAAATCCCTCTGATATTGTAGCCAGAACTTCAAGGAGGTGGTCAATTCCTGATGTACCTGTTCCTCCTCCCCATTCTTCCACCAGGACAGAAAAGGCTTATCAATCAGCGTCCTTTCCCTCTTAAACCCAGGCTTGGCCTCAGAATAGTCAGCAAATCTCTCTTAGAAGCCGTAACTGTCAGTATGCCAGAAGATATTAGTTTTCCATTATTACTTATAAATGATAGGTAATATGATAGGTAATAGATAATTTATAGTATGTTAAATGATCAGAAATTGAGAAAGCACACATTATTACTTTGCTGCTTAAAACAAATAAAACAGGGCCTCCCTGGTGGTGCAGCGGTTAAGTGCTGCACTGTGGAGCTATCGGCGGCAGCGGGGACGCGAGTTCGATGCCCAACTGGGGAGATTCACACATGGACATGGCAGGGCAGACCTCTCCTGCCTCACCCACTGCTCACCTCAGCAGTGTATTTCTGATGACCTTCCTATTCTGCTTCCCACTCTGTCTCTGGTCATCTTTCTCGCCGCCCCGCACCTCTGGCCTGTACCCCGCTTGTATGCATAAATAAATAAAATATTAAAAAAAACCAAACAAACATAGGACTCAGACCTCAACACAGGTTTAAACCTAAAATCCAGAAATTAGTGGACAAAGGTGATCTTCATTTTGGAAAACATGAGATCTAAGGTTTTTGTGGAGAAAAGATGATCCCTCTTAAAAAGAAAAGTTCAAATTAACTCTCCAGTATATCTCAGATCAAAGTGGGGAGTATGACCTGTATTCAAGTCCATTCAAGTTCATATGTAATTATTGAGTGTCTGCTGCATGGAAAATTTATTATATGGTAGGAATAAATTATTAAGAGATGGGAGAAACCTAATAAGTCCCCAATGGCAACTATATTCAAAGGTGACATTTCATATTGTCATAAAATCTTATAAATGGTGATTGTTTAAGGGGCCTGATATAAACCCCACCTCTGGAATGGAATGAATCCAAAATTCCTAATAACTGAGGAAGACCTAAAGCTTAGTTTTGAAATTTCTTTTGGGGAAAAATGTGTCAATAAGCAAAAATTCGATATAGAGGCAAATGTAACATTTTTAACCTACAAAAGGGAATGACTTTCAAGGACTCCAGCAATATTCATTAAAAGGAAACAATAAAATGTCAATTAACAACAAATCTTATCTATCCACAAAGCTGGTCCAGTGGGATCTACATTATGGCAAGATAATTAGCAATTTGTTCAAGATAATATGGCAACTTGAGAACATGAGACATTTTGGATTTAAGAAAAAAATTATTGTTCAGATTTTCCACTAGTGCACCTTGCTTCTCCTTCCTGTGACTTTGGATTGGTAAGGTGTTATATGTACCAATGAAATTTTTAAAAGTATATTGAGGTTTTTGGATTCTTTTTTAACAAAAGCTAGGAACTTTCTGTAATAGGAAACCTTCAACTAAGAGGATTCAGTGATTCAAAATGAAAGCCTATTCCGCCATCTAGAGGGTACACTCTAACAGCCTAGAAAATATTTTCCCTTTAATGACTCCTGAGCTTAAGATAAAAAGCTCCTCTATTAAGGGGGGTGAGGGGTGAGAAAGACTAAATATTTTTCTCTATGACACTATATCAAATTTCGCCACAGAGAAGCGTTAAAAAAAAAATACACCACTGTAGAATAGATAATGTATCAGGTACAGACTACACCAAATTTTCCTACCCCCTTTGTCTGACCTCCAAGACCTTGTTCATTTGCAAATGCAGGGGGCCAGCCCTGGCTGTGGTCTCTTAAGATCAAAGTCCTATTCACTGCAGGGCATCAGCCTGCTCTTTGTCCTCTGTCTGCCACAGGCAATCATCGCTATTTTGGGCACCCAGGCATGACCTCCCCAGACTCAATCTGTCAATCTTTTAAATATTTCTGATTATTTTCCTACTTTACTCTCCCAAAATCACTCACCCCAGAATTCCCCATACTTCATGTTATAAACCCTCCCATCATTCATCTGCCTACTTCTTGCCTTGTTACACACACACTGAAGCTCCTTTGGCATTCTTAGTCAAATGTGATATGACAAAAAAAAAAAAAAAAAAAAAAAGAGGAGGGGAAGGGGCAGGAGAAGGAGGAGAAGAGGAATATCAATAAGAAGGAAAAATAAATCCCTCAGCTTATTCTGTGACGAGTTTACTGGCCAGTTTCCCTAGTACATAGCAAGGAGGGGCCAGGAGAGATCAAATGAGACTAGAAGGAAAAGGAGACAAGCAGAGGGGAGAAGAGAAGGAGGAAGGAAAAGAGGAGAAAAGAGTAGCATGAGAGGGTGTAAAAAAAAAAGAAAAGGAGGAGAGGATGAGAGAGAAGTTAAGGGAAAAAGAAAACTAGTCTCATTTTCTGACTAACGCATTTTCTTGCTTAAACTCTGCAATGATTCTCAGTGTAAATTTTCAGTATCATATTTTAAGATTTTCTAAATTACCTTATATATACCCATGCTAAACAGTACTATAAAGTGCAATGAAACATTTTATACTTATAAATACTGACTTTTCAGAATATATGGCAACATAATACATACTTTAAAAATCAGGAAACAGATGGCTATCCAATAATAATCAAAGAACCTCATAACTGAAAGGACTATCAGATGATATATTGCAATGTCTTCATTTTTCAGTAAAAGAAACTGAAATCAATGGAGAATAAATTCTCTGTTCCAGCTTAAGCATCATTCCTGTGTGTTTTCACTTTAACTCACAGCGACTGACTCTTTAAGTCCAAGTTTGCTTGTTTGTGTCATTTGACTAAACCATTCATTCAACAATCGATGAGAGCTTGCCTTCTGTGAGGTAATCACTGACAGGGACAATACCACGTGAAAAAAAGTCTCTGCTCTTTAGCTTGGGGAGGTGACACACAGATCAAGTCGTCTAAGGTTGCAAAAGAACAGAGGAGAGCAGGATTTGTTCTGGTCCGCGGAGATCAGGTATGGCCTCTGCAGAAGTTATTTTCAAACAGAGATCCAAAAGATAGGTAGGTGTTATGTAAATAAAGCAGAAAGAAAGTGCATTCCTGAGAGAGGAAAGAACACTTATGATATTCTAACTTGACTTTTAAAAATAGTCTATCAAGGCTTCTCAAGGTCTCTCTCTCTCTCTCTCTCTCTCTCTCTCTCTCTCTCGCTCTCTCGCTCTCTCGCTCTCTCGCTCTGTCTCTGGTGAACCCTCTCGCCGCCCACACCTCTGGCCTGTACCCCAGCTTGTATGTATAAATTAAAAAAAAAAAAAAAAAGGAACACACTGGGTCTACCTATTTAAAAAAAAAAAAGTGTTGCGCTGTAGAGCCATCGGCAGCGCAGCAGCAACCGAGTTTGACGCCCAACTGGGGGGATTCCCACATGTCACAGCAGACCTCTCCTGCCTCGCCTGCTGCTCCCCTCAGCAGTGTATTTCAGTCTATCTGCCTGTTCTGCTCCCCACTGTCTCTGTTGAATCTTCTCATCGCCCCATGCCTCTGGCTTGCAACCCCCCAGCTTGTATGCATTAAAAAAAAAAAAAAAAAAGGCTGCTTTCTCTTTTTGTTCCGGCTGGTTACAGATTACACTCTTCTCTCCCCAGGCAGACACTCAACAGGTAGGACAGAGGGCATTTGGCCAGGGGCCGGCCGTAAATTTCCTTGTCCTTCTCTCTTCACATAAATAAATCCTTTTAAATCCTTTTTCCTTGTTTCTCTTCCTGTGTCTGTTCTCAGATTTTGTCCTGCAATCGTAAGCATCTGGGTGAGGACTCAAACTGCTCTTCCTCCCCCCCCCCCCCAATTCCCTCCAGGTTTGCCCAGTAACCACTTAAAAATAAAGCCTTGAGATGAAAAAGAGGAATCAAATATTTTCTTGGGGTGAGAGCCAGTATTAAAGAAGGAAATCTTTCAAAGTCCAGAAATTCAGAAGTCACAACTAGTTTGTTAGAAATTTTTTCCTCTGTCAACCCAAAACTGAAAGAGAGAAAAAAATCCACTACTTCTCTCCTCTGTATCTTGTGTACAGATATTTGGGAGTCTGACCTGCTAAGAATTCTTACCTTTTAGCCAGATCTTTTCAGACATTCAGAATCTCTTTTCATGGCAGTTTTCAAAAGCCAGGAGTTTCCAGTCCATAAAGTTTATCCTGGTTTATCTTCCTACATTCCTTCCCTTTATATCCCACTTTTATATCAGTACAGTTTTAATGCTTTTTAATTTTTCATGAAAATGTCTGCTATCTGTCCACAGTTGCATTTTGCCGTTTGTGGTTAATAAATTTGAAATTATATGTAACTTCAATTGATTGCTTTCTATATACATCATAATGCTTTTGTTTGTGAAAATGCTCTCTATAGAAGAAAGTAATTCTAATGGAAGATATTCTCAATTCTAATCTTTCTATTAGAAATGTATATATACACTGTATTGATATGTATGTGTAATATACAATATACTTGAGCTCAAATATACTCACAAATTACGTGTTTTTGCCTCCATTCAGAGGACCTCTCCTTGACTAGTATTTTTATCTGACTAAATTTGTTCAATAAATTATCCTATTTTTAATTATTTTGACTTTTCTTAACTGTTTTTAACAAATTTGGATAGTGCAAAACTTGTGGATGTCTCAATTTTGTTCTCATTTGGGACAGAATATCAATTTACCTAATTAAGAGTAGAATCCTTTCTGAAGTTTTTCCCTGTTAGCTGAGATACCTCTAAAGTGCAGTTATAAAATTTCAAAATCAAATATTGTATACTACAAAGACTTGCTCAGTCTTCAATCTTCCTTGACTCTTTTTCAAGTGTATGTATCAGCCCGAGACATCACAGTTTGGCCTATAAGTTATCTATTGTTGTGTAACAAATGTAACAGCTTTAAGTATCACCCATTTTTTAAAATTTATTTATGCATACAAGTTGGGGTGTAGGCCAGAGGCATGGGGCAGTGAGAGGGTTCACCAGAGACAGATTGGGGAGCAGAACAGGCAGATCAACTGAAATACACTGCTGAGGGGAGCAGCGGGCAAGGCAGGAGAAGTTTCCTGTGCCATGTGGGAATCTCCCTGGCCGGGCATTGAACTCATGCCGCAGCTGCCGACAGCTCCACAGCACTGTGCTTAACCCATTGCACCACCAGGGAGGCCCTCACCCATTTATTTTTATCTTACAATTTCCATAGGTCCGGCATCTGAGTAATCTGCTTGAAATCCCACCAGGTTACAAAAGTCTACCTGGGTGTCAGTCTCATCAGAGGGTCAACTAAGGAAAGAGCCCCTTTTCCAGAATCATGGCAGACTTCCTTTCCTTACATCATAAGACTGAGAACCTCACTTCTTTGCTGGCTACTCACTGGGGCCCAAACTCAGCTTTGAGAGGCCACCCATAACCCCTGGCCAGGTGACTCTCCACAGATCCTTTCACAGCATGGCAGTTTAGTTCAAAGCCAGCAAGAGTCTCCCTAGTGCATGTTACTGTCAGGGTACAAAGGAAATCATCCTGTACCCCTCTGAGTTCTAGGCCGGCAAATAATCAAGAAAGCTTCAGGTAGATTGATAGGGAAAAAAAAAGTCAAAAGTAAGTTTAGTTATAGTGTGAATACCATTTGCATACATGGGAGAGATCCAACATGACAGTAACTCACTCATGGCTTTATATGTCATTCTAAATAGCTTAACTAAGACCAAAGTATTTTGAGGGGAGCGTGAAAAGGAAATTCAGCTAGATAGATCATAAAAAATAGGAAAAAAAGGTTTATGAAATGAAAAAAGGGCTACTCCTGGCAACAGTTTGGTTCTGTACTCCATCATATCCATTTGTTAGGAATAGGTAAGGCTTTTACTTACACCCATGGTGTTCCTGTTGGGTAACACTCTACTTGTTGGGTACGGTTTGTGTCTCATCCACTCTCACCACCAGCCTGCAGATAGAAAGTCATCTCAAAGCCTAGATATTGCAATTTTCCAGGCTTTATCTGTCTAACTCTCTTATTGTGACTCCTGCAAGTTCAGATTCTGTACCAATCACAATAGGTTGAGGAACCTTCCCCAGGTTCTTTCTAATCCCTGGTAAAATGAGCTCTCCCATTTTTCTTGCACTAGCTCTCTCCCACCACTAGGCCTGGCCCTTTGATAGACCTGTCCTGAAGAAATAATGTCTCATTTTGTTGAAGGAAGAGGTTATCAGTCAACATCTGAAACACATTTTTTGCAAAGCAAAGAAGAATTGGATTTGTAAGTCTATGGCGCTCCATCTTTAACACGCCTCCCGTTAACCTGGAGGGTTTGTTGAAACATATTGCTGGGGCCTCACCTTAGAATGTCCACCTCAATAAGTCTGGGATGGAGCTTGAGAATTTGCATTTCTAACAAGTTCTAGGTAATGCCGATACCATATGTTGAGGTCCACTATTTTAAGGATCTCTGAACAAAGCAAGAGGTGATCTTGTAAACAGTTTTGCATGGAATTCAGGGATAGGAAGAGTTTCAGCCTCTTTGTCACATTCCCCCAAAGTGGAAGCACAGTAAGTCATTGAATTGGGACTTCATGAAGCATCAAGCCTTCACTGACTGCTGACTGAGGCATAGGCACTGAGAGGAGACTGACATTGATTGACTGATAGGGCTGGCTTTAATTTTGTGCTTTTTTGTAGGATTATAGTTAAAAGACACTTTTCTTAAATCTGCAGTATATATTTTTTTAATTTTTGGCTTTTGTTAACTGTAACATGTTCACATTACATGGCATCAAAGTAGCATATTAGGTTTTCTTTACCTTTATTTTTTTTCTTCCCTTTCTTTTGTCTTCTGATGTCTTAAATCCTCCTCCCTCCTGATTCTAATTCTTATTCCAACACCAGCCTGAGCCCTCCTGCCTGCCCACTGACTCAATACCCAAACATCTTCCTCACTGACCCGCTTAAACTCTTGCCCCTTTTCCTCCCTCTGTGCTTCTCATGTGCAACAATTTTTTTTCTTGCCTTCATGGGTACATACTCAGATTGTTCTTCATACTTCAAAGGCAGTATTCAATTTCTCCCATAAGCAAAATGCATCAAAATCTGTCTCTTGGTGAAAGATAATACTAAGGAAATCACAACAGAAAAGTAGTGGCTTATCTACAGGGCATCCTTTGGGGGTCAATGGAACTTAAACCTCATTGGTGTTAACATCCATTGCTACAGAGGATTTTATCATTGGGTAAAATTTTTTATCAGTTCTGAATTGATACTTTGTTTTCCTTATTAGCTCATATCTGAGCAGTCTCTAAGCCACAGGCTCCAGGAGATAAAGGGCATGATGAATGGGAGGTCAAAGCCTTTTTCCCTTGTCAAATGTTTCCTTATCACAACACTGCACATACTACTAATCACTGGGAATTTCTGTGAGTTCTTTGACGGAGGATCAGCCACAACCCTAAGGTCATCTTGGGTAGCTCTTGGAGGTGGAAGATCATAAATACTGTTGACTCAGAGCGGTAGCTATAATCATATGAAACTGGCCATTTCCAGGGAAGAATACTGAATAGACCACAAGCACAATGAGAAGAGCTGGGTACCTATGTTCACTTTATTAAATTAAACACAGCTTGATTCATTTTATGAAGGTTAAAAATTCACCAAAGAGCCCATTGTAGTAACAAGGTCTCTGTTCTGAATCTAAACTCTCTTTGCCAGTCGAGGTGGTACGGGAGTTTTGGGGGTTCTGCTACTCGCCATTCAAATGCCAAAACTCAAGACACAAGAGTTGGAGGAAATCAAGTGTAATTTGGTGCCAGCAAACCTTAGGGCATGTCGGGCCACTGTTATGAGGCCATTTCCCAAACACGGGAGAAGGAGGGACTTACCAGGGGAGTATAGTAAGGAAGGAGAGGCTAAATTAGAGTCTGCATGAGCAAGACTTCAGAGAAATAGGCAGGAAGAAGGAGGTGCTGGGCAGTCCAGGTGACACGGTCCCAGGTCTCACTGGCACCAATTAGGTTCAAGCTGGCACCAGCACCAATGTCTTGGAACAGCTGGTTTGGAAAATGAATCGATCATGTTTGAAAGATGGGTACCCTTAAGGGGAACATAAACAGAAAATGCTTGGGGAGGCTTCCATCGGTTGAAAGCATTAACTCAATGGAAGTCTTGGGGAGTACTCAGCTTCAGAGACTTAGGCTTCAGGGGACTTTGCCTTCTGCAACTCCCACCAGCTGCCACAGGTTAGTGGGATCCTGGTTCACCACATATTGCTGTTTTACCAGTTTCCAGGCTCCCTTTGGAGTGACACCATCTTGCAAGAGCAGCTTTAGGGTTGAACTGTTGGACACTGTGGATACTAACTGGGTAAGAGCTGGCCAGTGGTGGTCTTAAAAACATTTTCCATTTCCCCAATTTCCCCTTTATTAACCCTGTTGTTTTGTACCCCAAGATTGAGCCTTATCTTGCAATTGTGAGCTCATAGGTGACACCTTCCAAACTGAGCAGATCCCCAAACTCTGCTCTTTCAAAACTTGTACCCTGGTATGCTGGGAAGGGACATGGAAGGAAACCCATGGAGGAGACATGTAGACACTTTGGAGAAACATGTGAGCGAGACACATGGGGAGGCTGATAATGGTAGACAAGATCTCAATTTGTATTTTGATTTTGCTCCTCTATTCCCTGACTTGCCTTGACCCTTTTGCCTCTTCTTATGCCATCAGAAACAAGATGCTTCGACTTGCGGCCTCAGCAACCCAGCTTTGGGCCAACACCACTTGGCTGGGCATTTTCCCACCAAAGAATGGGTACTTTTTGATGCATTTTAAAGAAAATCCTTTCTTTTCTTTCTCTATGCATACCAATTGTATTTAAGATCATTCACACTAAGTCTACTATCATTGTTCTCATGCAGCCCGCTAACAGTATGAAGTTTTCTTCAGATAACTGCAGTTTTAAATCTCTGTTGGTGGGCTCCACATATCTATGAAGCCCCTTCCTCTGTGTAGGCCAGCTTGGGGCTCAGGGCAAGGTCAGTCACATCTGAATATGCTCAGGCTGGATCATTGGCTGTTAACGTCCAGGCTCTATTTGAAAAAACAAGACTCAAAATCAAGTTCAGATAACACTGGTCAACAGTGAGATTGTTACTGATTTAAACAGGCCCTAATCTGTAGCATCTTGGTGTGCTGAACATGAATATAACCCTGAAAATTTTTTATTAGCTCTCATTTTGAAGATACTTCATATAATTCATTTTGTATGTTTCACCGTGTAAATTTATCCAGTAGGACTGCAACAACATCCTTTATCAGCCTAAAATGATGTAATATTGTATCACATTGCATAATACCATCATGCACACATCACCCAGAGTTGACTGCATCATTTTCTGATGCAATGCAATACTACTGCCAGGCGGCTGCTGAAGTAAGCTGACATCACTATAGTGCACTATAGAAAGCCCTGTCGGAAAGGTTGAGCATTGACAAGATTTCAGACTTTGTGCGAGACAGTTTAAGCTACCGTTCCATAGAACTGTTATTATTTTATCCATTTAGGCACAATACAGAACAGTAATTCCTCGAAATTGCATTAATAGTGTGGACAATTTCTGCTCTATTTGTGGGGAAGTGACATTTACCAACCAGAAGAAAAGAATCACTTCTCAAGTGAAGAAGGCTTATCATCTTGACTTCGGATGCAAGGTTGGTGACCAAGACAAGCCTTGGGCCCCGCATCTATGCTGAGCTACATGGACAACACAGCTTTCACAGTGGTGAAATGGCAAAAGACCATCAATGCCATTTGCTGTCCCCATGGTGTGGAACGGTCCAAGCAACCACATAAAAGACTGTTACTTCTGCTTTGTTCCTCTTCTTTCCAGCAGAATAATGAAGCAAAAGAAGTCGAGAATAGTCTACCCAAACATTCCGTCTGCATTGAGACCAGTTCCTCATGGTGAGGGTCTTCCTATTCCAGAACCTCCAGCACAAAATTCTCTTGATTCATCTGATGAGGACAAGGGTGAGCAGACCTGTTCTCCTGTTCCATCAGCATGCGGTGATCCAGATTTTCACTGTGGTGCATCATCAACCCCACACAGACTAACTCAGGAAGAACTAAATGACCTGGTTCATGATTTGGACTTATCCAAGAACAAGGCAGAATTGCTAGGATCAAGACACCAACAATGGAATCTTCTAGAGGATGATGTCACAATTTTTTTATATCGAAAGCAAAGCAAAGATCAAAGAGGGAGTTTTTGTAGGTCCTCAGATTCGAGAGCTCTTCAAAGATGACCGGTTCAACAACTTGCTGCACGGTGATGAGAAAGAAGCATGGAATGCTTTTCGCCTAGTGTCTACAAACTTTCTTGGGAATGTTAGGGCAGAAAACAAGGAACTAGTAGAAGACATGCTGAGCAGTATCAGAAACTTGGCTGCAGTATGTCTCTAAAGATCCACTTCCTTCATTCCCATCTGGATTTCTTCCCTGAAAACTGTGGTATGGTTAGTGATGAACATGGCATACATTTTCATCAAGATATCCCCATCAATGGAACAAAGATATCAGGGAAAATGGTCCACTACAATGCTGGCTGACTACTGCTGGACACTCCCCAGAGATGCTCCTGGACAGGTGTACAAGAGACAAGTGAAGAAATCTAAGCAGTAGTCTATGACTTGAATTTTTTTACAGGTATTAGCTGTCGGCCTATCACTATTGGCATGCATTTTGTGATGTAAACATCAATTTATTGCAGACTTCAAAAAAAACTAGGGCCAAAATTAGAATTTGACTGTCATATTTGTGTTGAGCACATATAAATTGATAGGAAATGACTAATTTTATTTCAGTAACATGACTTTTGTAAAAATTTGTTGACCAGTGTAATTTGTCTTTTGTGCTCTAGGATCTGAGAATAATTTAGCTATTTAATCTCAATTTCAGCAGGAAAAAGACAACTTACTGGTTTCTCTTCAGTGCTCCTGGGTGTCTGGTTTCAGATTAGTCCAGAAATCCATTATATCCCTATACTTGGGGTCCATGAACACCTGTAGTTCCCTGTTACCTTAGATAGGTTTCTATCAATTGCAATAAAAAGACTGTTCAAACAGATTTTGTCTTCAAAAGAAAACACTGGGTACACTTCTTATTGAAAAAGTAATTATTTATTATGACAAAAATAAAACTGTTGACTGAAAACAAATGAAGGTTACACTGTATTGCACCATGATTGCAAGAGTCAAAACCTGTCTAAAAGATGAACATTCCAGAGCAAACAGCATCCTGTTAACTTGGGTAAGTAGGCATGCAAAAAACTCATTATAACATAATTGCAGAAATAAAAAAATTACAAGAACCAGCAACCTAAACTTAATATATATAAAAGCATTTTGTGACAGTATAATGAAGCTATTAAAAATTTAAAACATATTTTTGAAACAATCCCACCACTAGAAAAACATGCTTTGAACCATTTCAAGAAGTGATGTGAATACATTAAATAATTTGTTTGCTTTTAAAACTTTCATTACTAATGCTCATCTCTTGGATCAATAGCACACATTTCAGTTGCTTGGTTGGGATTAAGCAGCAGTTTGAGGCATGAAGGATATCTTTCCCCCCTCTGTATAATACTGGGGGCCTACAGAGATCGAATTAGTTTTGGCCTTAACACTAACTTCTCTTTGACTAAGCTGTTTAGCTAAGGCATTGTTACAGTTTCTATAGAAAGTCTGAAGTTTGTATTTAAACTTTAAGAAATAAATTTAAATATAGACATGAAGTTGTTTTACATTCTGAAAATATAAGTATATTATACAGGGCTTGCTGTTTCCTCTTAATGCTCTAAAGCACCAATTAATGTTAAGATGGCAATGTGTAATTATAATCATTATATTCTGATTAGAATACATAAAGAGCAAGGCTGTAACTGCTTTTATTTTTTTTAAGACCATGCTCTGTGCAGTAGATGAGTAAAGTAAAATTCATAACTACTACGTAATTGAAGAAAATCATAACCATCATTTTCACTTTTAATGAGATAGCAACTAAACTTTTAAAAACCAAAATGAAAAGTTTTCATGAGTATACTGAACAGTTTACTCCAAGAGAACAAAATATGGGCTGTAAAGTCCCTTCATTTCCTGAGGGAAAAATTTAAGATTAAAATGATTACAGTTTTTATGAATAGGGCCAAAATATGCAAGTAAATATAACAAAACCAAGATCAACTGATAGTCATTTGATATCAACAATGACGGAAATATATTCACAGTATAATGTAGTTAATCAAATTTCAGGACTTTTTCTTTACTTATTTGATATTTAATTATTGACTGTGCTTTAATGAAGACAAAATGTGGTTTTGCTACACAATGTTAGCCCTGCTGGTGGTAAACAATAAACAAAACAAAATTTCCACAGAATGCTGTCCCTTAGCTGTGAATTTTGCATATTTCAAATACAGTTTGGGTGATGGGGGTATTTATGGGGTGTTACCACATCCCACAAACTTGAGTAAAGCACCTTATGGATTGAAAATGAGGTAATTTTTCAATTAAAATTTTATAAGTTTATGCAAGAGAACATTCCCATTCTTCTAGAATGGTTTTTTACCAAAAGACATGAACAGTACATTTCACTACTTCATTTCTAGGAGAAAATGTAAACTCTAATGATTTTTTAAAATGCAAAAGATGTCTCTTTGTGACTACACTTCCAAATTCTGAAATCCTGCTTAGTCTTCAGTCCTTTGGCCACATTAAAATTAATAGGCCATCCAAGTTTACTATAAAAAGCTGGTTTTAGAGGCCTTAAACAGGGGTAATCCATTGTTTTCAATCAAATTTTCTATTAAAATCCTGTTGAAGACTTTTCTACCCCGTTTTTATCTTTATCTTCAAGTATTCTAGGATTTATTTTTAGGTATACCTCAAAACCTTCAAATTAACATTTCCCCAAACCACACATACGTAAAACTGACTTGAATTCTGTTGAACACATACTTTTTTTCTACTTCAAATTTTATTTAAGAATAGTTGAAAATATATTTTTTATTGGCTTACACTTAGCTTTGGCCACCTAGAACTCTTAAAAAATACTTTTTGGGAGCCTGGCTTATTTAGATTTCAGTGCTAATGGTAATGCTGAATAAAGATGAGACTTTTTTGAAAACACTAACCTTAAATATAAATTACTTTCAGATTTATACAGACATTTGTAAAATATTAACTTCCTAACTGTATTACCTTACCAGTATTGGAAAGGTAAGCAACTGGAATTTTGGGTGGCATTTAAAGCTAATAAATTCTAAATAAACTAACCACTGTTATCTAATTAGCAAAAGCCAGGAAATAAGCAAGGTATTGTCTAGGGGACAGTATTTACAACACACAGTGGTGTTTTATGAGCAGCTTAATACAATTTTCTTAGCATATGGCTTATTTTCTCTTTTGCATTGTCATTAGCTATTAGCTTAGTTTACACTAAGCAGCGATAACTAAATGACACTTCTTTTTCTTGATTGTTTTCACATGCTACATGATAGTGGAGATGGGACTCTATTAAAACAACTATGAATTTAATTTTGTATTACATGTCTTTTCCTAGTATTTTTGTTTTTCAATTTTAATAAGTGTACATAAGGATTCAAGATTTTAAAACCCAAAAACATGTTGGAACTCTAGTTTGCAGAAATCCCTCAATGAGGCAAAAACAATAGGGAAGTGATGGACAGTAGCTGTCTAAGGTTAACTGGACAAACAATGGCCAAATAACGATTCAGAGCCACTTCGTTAGATAGCCGGCACAATATTCTACTAGATACAAGATACCACACTGTAACTTGAAGTGACTTTATCTTGACAATACATACGATATTGTCTAGAACAGAAATGGATTCAAAGCCATAGATAAGATTCATAGAATTAGTGTTTGAAGTTAAATATCAGAGGAATTTATGTATTTGTAGGTAATACCAGTACATTTTTCCTACTGATAGGGTTTTACATAGTTAAATATTATGTGAGAGTGCTAGTTAGAAACAATTAAGTTTATAATTTGTTCTAAGATACTATACTAACAAGATTTTTGAAAAAATAAAGCTCTTGTTTTCTTTAAAATTTCATTTGCTTTGTGATTCTCCATAACTCCTTAGAGAATATTGTTTATAATGCTGCCTATATAATCCAAACTCATTGTTTCCATAGGAAAATAATTATTTTCTCTTTTTGCCATAGATAATGAAATTTAATTTATGCTTAATCAAATATGGCTATGGATATAAAGGTGTCAAGCAATTAAAAATTATTTTTAACAATGAAATTAGAACTGATTATCTTTCCTCTAAAGAATATAGAATAAAATCACATTTTAAAGCACACTAACATAGAACTTAAAAGCAAAAATTACATAGTTGTCATTTTTCAATAGATTATATATAATTTCAGATTTTAAGAAATTAAATTACACTAACAATACAAAATATGCAGTATCTTACCATACAAAAGGGCCTGTTAATTCTCTGAGTTCTTGAATGGGCTTCAATAAGAATGATGGTTTTAAATAGAAAGAATTTTACATGTTTGAAATTAAGAAAAATGCCTTATTTGAACTCACCAAGGGAAGCAATTACATTTTAGTTATAATATATTGAAAAAAACTGTCAAAATTTAATTTCTTTACCCTCGAATTAGAAAGTAAATGTAAAATAATCTCCCAGAAGTAATGTGGGTGGGTCCATTGCTTTTCACTAATTACTAGAAACTTCTAGGCAATAAAGGGGTTGAAAGGGTAGTGAAACTTGAATTATTTCAATGTCAATTAGCTGCTAATATGACTTCTAAAGAACAGGCACAGTACAAAATTGAGAACTTATTTCAAAACATGAATAAAGGCACTAATCACAAATTTACATTTTTCATCAGACGATATTTTACAGTTAGTTGGTTGATTTACAGTGAGTTTCAGAATCAATGCTTTAGTATTAGATACGTGCTTGGGTCAAAACATTCTCTTGGAGTAAAGGATAATCAGTTTTCATATTACTGTAACAGGAAATACCCAATGAGAATCCATAAAATATAAAAAGTCTTACATGAATTTCCTAATTGAACTTTTTCCAATTGTTGGTAAAAACTCTAGTTAGACTCCAATTTCATCTTCGATATGCAACCAACATAAATCATTTCTAATCCAAAATTAACAAAATCTTTTTTTAAAGGATTTATAAAATAAAAGACATTTTAAAAATTAAATAGCAAACTTGAGTCTACACTAACAGTTTAACAAATACAATTAACTATTAAAAACACTTTCAATATAATGCTGATGTGGTACTATAAAAAATAACTATATAATTTGATAGAAGAAAATTGAGCCAGCCAATCTTATTAGATACAAGAAGATAAATTTCATAATAAGAATGAATATAGGAGTAATGAAACATGCTTTTTTTCCAGGACAGGGTTAAGAGAACTATCTTCACTATTTATGGCTAAATTATATAACCAAGACAGAAATTTCGGCAAAGTGTGCTTTAGGTAAAATGGTACTTTCCTAATTCCTCCTAACTTCATTCACCACATACACACCACAGAGCATCCAAATTCATTCATATCTGCTTTTCTTTCATGTTTTTGATTATGAAGTACATGAAAAAGAAAAAAAATTATCCTTTACCTGGTTTAGAACCACTAAGATAAGGGTTCAAAATATAGTTAATAAAAAACTAGTTCTCAAAGCCAGATAGTTTTTCTCTAGCCATTTTTCAGTTCCAGGGTGCTCTACCACTAAACAGAAATCAGAAAAATGTTACCACATTCAACTAAGTTAATTACACTAAGTAAATCAAATACACCAGAAAAATAAACAGAAATTAAACCAACTTACAATAAAACTGTCATAATTAAAATACTAATTTTGAACAGGTATTTTGATACTCTCATGAACACTTAATCCTATTTTTGACCCAAAAGAAAAAAATACTGTAAAAATGAAGTACTCATACCTAAATATGCATTTTATCCCTTTCATTATAATAAACATCACACACTTGAAGTAAAGAGGATCGAAATTATAATACCCCCTTCCCTCTTAAGGTATTCACTATTTATTGTTTCAACTGCCTTGAAAATTTTTAATGCTATCCAGTAAATAATCTTTTGATAGAGTATGACCTTTTCTTCTTACGTTCTTTAAAATTTGTAAATTGTTACTATATCAATTTTGAGTCTCATAGCAATATTCTAAAAGTTAAGATTGAATTCAGCAATTTCCTATAATTCAGCAAAAGATTTTAACATGAGGCATAACTATAATGATGATAACTATACCAAGCCTATTACACTAAAACCTCAAGAAGACTTAAGGGAAGTCATATGGTTTTTTAAGTAATATACTGCTGGTGGTATAAATACTATTATAGACATAATTTCGAATTTTAAGAAATGAACTGTTTATACATCTTCTTTAGCTATAGTCAGTCCAAAGCAGATATGATATCCCTCACAAAAGGAAGATTTGAATTTTTTGTTGAAAATAGTTGTTAACAATCAATAGTAAAATATATATCAGTGTCTTGTTTTAAATTTAGTGCTGGTATGTTTTAATAATGCTTGATAGCTCCACAAAACATTATGATCTTCTTAAAATACCAGACTTATCTAAAATATTCACCATCAAAGCTGAGCTTCAAATACTTTACCTTGATTAGTTTTTAGCCAAAACTAATCTCAAGATGTAGGCAGAAAGTGAATTTAATTCCTTTAGATAAACAGCCTACTTAATTTCTATGTTAATAGTAATGTAAAATTATTCCATGACTTTTAACATGTGGGGGAAGTTAACTCATTTAAAGGCAGATCTCATGATGTTTACTCTTATATATATATATATATATATATATATATAGAAGATATAGATATCTTCTAGAAGATATAGATATCTTCTATATCTATATCTCCTAGAAGATATCTATATCTTCTAGGCAGATTTCTTTTCCTATAACGAGTTCTGTCCAAAAGATAAGTGGTTCAGAGAGAGAGCAAATGTTTTGTGCTGGTTAAATTCACAAACAGTACCTGATGATTTCCACTATTATTCTGTCAAACCAGTCATTCATTATCTGGTGTGGTAAGGGGGTGGTCAAGAAATAAAATATATTGGTCTCTAAAGTTATTACAATACTTCAGAAAACATTAAACATGACAAACATTTCTTACAAGGCAGTTACTGAATAATTAGAATAAGCAGTCAGAAGAATTCTGTTGCTGAAAACATAGTTATACATTATGTTCATTCAACTGAAGATTAGTGCATTAAAAAAAAGTTAAGAAAAAATCTTTTATGTTCCAGTTCAGCTGCACTTGATTCAAGTGTTGCTCATAGAGGTTTGTGTTGTTATAAATTAAACATGCTGCTGCCTCAGCAGCCAAAGGTACTAGGAAAAAATGTTCATGTCACAGAATAAATAGAGTAGTCTCTTTCAAGCAAAAAAGTTATCTCACACCAATCCGAGAGGTCATCCACTCTAGACCTTGGCATAACCTGAAATACAAAATAGAAATACTTACAAAATGAAATTCTTCATACTTATAAATCAAAAGCATACTTACTATATTTAAATCTTAACCAGTACTACAATAATTACTTACATAATTAAGTGACACTATTCAGGTAATAGTATACTAAGTGGACTTTCTAAGTGGAAGATTTACTTAAATAAAATTATTTTAATCAGATGAGTAATGCAGAGAGATGCTTTCAGTCTCTTAAGAGTTTGGTGGTTTTACCATGAAGTCTGCAAATAGCCTTCCCTTTTAAGATAAACTGAAAGCACTGTAAGAAAGATAATAGGAACTTCACTTTGTTCTTCTAAATTCTAAAGAATGGAATGCTTATGGCTCAGGCTTAAAAGTATAAGTAAAAAAAAGTCTACATATTTATTATAACTATTTCTAGTATGAGAAAAACTAAGAAACTTTGATTAAGATTTGAGGCTAGATTCCTGTAATTAACTAGGTGATGTGTGTATAATAAACTGTTCTCACTGGCCTATTACACCAAACTCAAGTTCTTAGGAAAGGAAGAATATAGTAAATTAGCCTTTGTTTCAAATGTTTTTTTGCGTGTAATTATGACTCTTAAAAGAGCTCCTGATAATAAGGAAGTATATTATTGTGGAAAACTGGGAGCTTTGGCTTAACTAAGCTCTTGTAGAAAATGTGAAATTTTTTGGAAGTGTTCTTTTTAGTTCAGTCGAAACTACAGTTCTCCTCGTCAGCAAATGAGAAATGCCAGAAATGGACAACTAAAACTTTGGATTGTGAAACAATGCAAAAGCTATGCCTTATTTAAGTAAAACACTCTCTTTATATTAAAAGTTATAGAAAATTTGTCAGTAACTTTGTTAAACTGCAATTTTAACAGTAATGACTAAAATCATTCCATCTTTCTAAGTCTGAGACATATTATAAAAGCAATCTTTAAGAAAAAGAGAATAGGATCAAAGAAAACCAGTCGACCTAAAAAAGTTAAAACAAACTATGACGTCATACCTTTCTTCGAGAGCACTTACCCTTCTCCTGTTAAAGCACAGCAGGACTGAATGTGCCATGGATGATCCTTAATTGAACTAAGGGTGAGGTATTTAGAGATTTCAGCTGCTGTCATACACCCTTTCATATCCTGTTTATTTGCAAAAATAAGGACTGCAGCCTTCCGTAAATCCTGCAATCAATAATGAAATATTCCTAATAAGTATGATATCACAACTCAAATTAAAGTAATGACCAGGAGGGTAAAATATGCCCTTCCAGACAGTTACAATGAACATTTTTCCACTGTAAAATAGTTAAATACAAATAAATAATTTAAAATTTTCACTGAAGTATAAATTATCTCAAAGAACCATGATTTTATGATTTACTCTAACAAAGAATAACACAGCTAGTTGTTTTTCTATTGTTGGGCCAACGATCAAGCAAAAAACAAAATAAGCACAGATTTTAAGCACAGATTTAAAACCATATAAATAATATTCTATTAGATATATATGGTAATATGTAGCCAAAAATCTACAATTTCTCCAAAATTTAAAGGAGAGTACTGAGGGTGAGTGAAGGCTGGGCAACAATTTTTACTTCAGTCTTTGTATAACCTAAGCTCATTTATTAATATTCATTGCAGCCATGTTTAAACTATAGAATATTAGAAATAACCACAATGTTCATTAATAGGTGCATAAATCAACTTTGGCAAATTCCTACATGTAGTTCTTAAAAGGAATAAACTCAAGATATACACACTAACATGGCTAGTATATATGATGCCATCACAGAAAATTTTATGAACATGGAATGTAATACTCTGTATAACTAATGGATACAAAAATGCAGGGTAAATAAAAGTGTACACAGAAATGATAACTACTACTTTTGTACAGTGGAACTACTTTCGGATTCTTGGAAGAGAGAAGGGAAGGAAATCAGAAAGGTCTCATATTTAATATCTTATTTTGAATGTTGGGTGCATGAATGTGTTTTATTGATTTTTTGTTATGTGAACTATGTAGAATTAGGTAACCTCAAATTACTCATTTAAGAATTTTCAGTTATTGTAAAGTCTTGAGGGAAAAATGCATATTCCTCTTTCTTAGCTTAATTTGTCAGACTTACTAAGGCATGAATAATTAAGTTTAAACTTTGAAAAATCTTTTAAATAACTGTAGTCTACAAATTAGTGTTGGGTTAAAGTTTGAAAAAGAATATAAAATTTTTTACTTCAATAGTTCCATCAACTTAATATATAACTTTGTTAAACATGAAATAACCAACATGGAAAATTCAAAACCAGTGCATAAATAACTATTGTTTATATTTGCTTTCAAAATTTACCTCATGAGCCAACATTCTGTATAATTCTTCTTTTGTAACAGCTAGTCGTTCCCTGTCAATGCTATCAACAACAAGAATGATGAACTAGAAGACAATTAAAAAGAAAGAAAATTGAATGGGGTGCTGATGTTTTCTGTAAAGCTACTCTTAAGTGACAAAAGTACTTTCTTTACATGGCATTATCATTACTATAAAACAGTCTATTGGTTTCTCATCATAAAGCGTTTATATCATACTGAATCAAATCAAGCCATTAAATCCAAATGTTAGTAAGAAAATAATTCCTAACTCCAACAAATAAAAACCATGCCCAAGTCTATTTTCAAAAAAAGTGATGTTTGAGTACACAACACTTTGTAATTAAGATTTATTTTAAAATGCAGGTTATTTTTAAAAGGAAAGTCATAGTAATTTAAATAACACTTTTACTAAAACCTAAAAGGACCCTATAATCATTCATTTAAGTAATCAATATTTTATGTTTAAAACAGTCTCTTGCCTATTAGAAAGACACACACAAGGAAGAATGAAAGAAAAGGAAATGCACATTTAAAAAATAATGACATTTTTATGTAACAGTGTCAATAATAAAAGCTCACAAAAATGTGCTATTAACTTAGGTGTGAATAATATGCTAATAAAGATGCAGGTGAAATTAAAGAGAGAAAGAGAAAGTTGGGTCTCCCCAGCAAGTGCTGCAGAAGACACAGAGAAAGAAGAACCCTCATTGCAAAGCTGGTGTAATTAGGAAAAGCCACTTTGGAAAGCAAGCTGGATTTATCTTAAAAAGCTAAAAATGGAAATGCTTTATAACCCAATAATCCCACTCTTGGGATCTATCATGAAACTATCAATTCAAAAAATCTTATGTTCTACAATGTTCACTGCATTATGCACAATAGCTAGGACATGGGAACAACCCAAGTGCCCACCAATAGAGGATTAGATTAAGAAGATGTATATCTACACAATGGACTATTACTCCGCCATATGGAAGAATGAAATGTTCACATTTACAGCAAAATGGAAGGAATTTTTGAGGGAGTTATGTGTAGTAAAGAAAGTCAAAATGACAAATATAAATACTGGATGTTTAGATACTGGACAATTCACCAAAATAAAATACTTATAAAAATGATCAATCACTAATAAACAAAGTGAGGCTCCTGATGCTGAGGTGGAGGAGAGGGAAAGGATCAAAGGGGTAAAAAGGATAGTGGGGGTGAGGTGTGGTGGGCAAAAGGAAAGACTCATGTTGAAAATGAAAAGCATCTTCAATAAGAAAAATAAGAAATATAGTGAGAAAGGGACCCTAAAACCCAACATCTGATGCAAAAGAAAAAGTTAAGAAATGGCACACACAGAATAAGAATGAACAAAATTTGGCAAAATAACGCTAAGTTAATGAGAGGAAGGTGTTGGGAATTACTTAACAACTCTAAGTCATTGTATTATAATGGAGACATTTCAGATTTTGGATGACACCTGTAGCAGTGTCAATGGTGAACAAGATGACAGGGATGAACAAAGCAATCAGGGCAACATCACAGATAAGAAAGATCTCTATGAGGAACCGAAGATTGCAAATGCTGTGTGCTACACTGATATGCTGTAAGAACAGTTCTTTGTAATCCTGAAAAATGACAAGTAATTTTGAAATACTTGCAGAAATAGCTTATTAAAAAGGACATTCATGCTAACAGCATTAATAACAATCTGGAACCAGGATAAGTCTTCCAGAGTTTCAGTAATTTCAGCAACCACCCTTGTGTAACGCTGTAACAGACATAGATCAGCTAGAATCAACTCATCTATTCATCAGATAACTGTTTTTACATCTATAGTTAACTGAGAATTTTAAAAAAAGTACCAACACCTATGCTGTTTAAACAGTCATATCCTAAAATGTTGTTCTTCCCTCACTACTACATTTTACTTCCATAAATTTATTTTACTGAAGAAATTAATATTAAGCAAACCTCTAACATTTACTTACCAAACTACCCTCCTCCCCTTGAAATAAAAAAAATTAAGTGTTGCCACAAATACTGAATATCTGATATGCCATCTTGGTTTGACCAGTCATATACTACACTAGAAAACATACACATATATTCATATGCTATTATAACACAAGTCTGCATTTTTTGTGTGCTGTTGAGCACTGAGGTTCTCTTTGGAATGTGAATCCTTGGCCTTTCTCCAGGTATCGGAAGACTTTATTGGCTAGAGGAATGTCTGTTTCAGATCACTGAAGATTCTCTAAGTTCAGTTTATCTCTTCAAGGCCAGTGTTACTGTTTCACCCAATTTGTCACCTGTTCTGTCACTCAGTTTAGATGGGCTCTGCCCAGCTATAAAATGCAGATGCTTTTTGTTTAAAAAGGCAACTTACACACAAAAAATCCCTTGCACAATACCCCCACCTCTTCCATTACCCTATTCTCAAAAAAACCCAAAAAATCAAAAAAACAAACACTCAACTTTTAATTAAGAGTCTTCACTTTAGAAAAACAATTGGGTAGGTGTTCCTCTTTGTAAAGAAAAATTATGGATGCAATTTTGCACTGGTATTCTCAAAGATTAACCTCTTAATAGCACTGTGTGACTAAAAAAAAAAAAATCTGCCTGTAAGAAACAGAAAAAGATATTCCAGATGTGTTTTCCAGTTTGGTTCTAAACTAGTAAATTAATGAAATAAGTGACAGAGAACTCTGGGGGATGGCCTGCAAATCTACTTGTTTTTAAATTAAAATAGAATCTCACCAAAACTTTGAATGTTCAATTCATGTTATTTTAAAAACTTGTATTAAATAGTTCTTAAAATATTTCACTCCTCCCCAAAGAAGGGCCTCCTAAAGCCATGAAACCCTGGGAAAAGCTATATAATTTACATTACAGTCTGATTTCTCCAACAATGAAGATATTAAAATATTGCTGTGAGGATGAATGGAAAGGATCTGTGCAATAGCAAATAATCACTAACAACCCTAGTATTCTTTCTTCTCGCCTTTTCTCTTTTATTTGGAAACTTTAAATTCTTTACATAAAAGGAACTTACTGAAGGGTAACTGTCCATTTGCCTATGTATAGCCAATCTGTGGGTTTGTTTTTTTGGTTCTTTTATTAAAATTCATAAATAATGTTAATATACCTCTGTGTTTGAGTAATACGTATTCCAGGAGGACCGCAGTGACTCCTGACCACCAATATCCCACATGAGAAAATGAGTGTTCTTCACGACTATTTCTTCAACATTGCTTCCAATGGTTGGAGATGTATGGACCACTTCATTCATTAAGCTGTTGAAAGATACACACCATAACACGCTTATAAATCTTGAGAACTTGAAGCAAGTTCTCTCTCTGTATTTTTAATTATATCAATCTTCCTTTTTTGCACCAATATTGGTAATCATTAGCATCAAAAATAGGACCTTGGAGAACACTGATGCAAACAAATACCGAGATAAAGAACAACTCCTAAAAGATTGTTCTTTCATTTAATGCAATGAAATGGTTGATTGAGAGGGAAGGGAATGGTGTTGTGGGAGTTTATAATGTTGTGTCCCAAACATCCATACCCCATAGCCCATCCTGAAAAAGCAAGTTCCTAGGTGACTGTGACATCAGTACTTGCAAAGTAGCAACAACTGCATAGTGGGCTATCTATTATTTGAATAGTGTCTATGTAAGAGAACTGAAATGTGGTTCAGCCATAAAAATTAGTTCAGGCCTATTAACCTAAGCTATAGTCTTAAAAAGATAAAGCTAAGGGGAAGTAAATGTTTTAATTAAAATTATAAATATACTTAGAACAGAGATGCTTATACCAATTGTCTAATCGGAATCGTTGGTTAAGCTATATTAATTCCTTCAACAAATATTATTTGCCTATAATATGTTAGTACTATGTTGAGAGAAGCTTGATCTCTTGGGTTTTATTTTTGAAGTCA
Source organism: Scalopus aquaticus (assembly GCA_004024925.1). Taxonomy (NCBI): domain Eukaryota; kingdom Metazoa; phylum Chordata; class Mammalia; order Eulipotyphla; family Talpidae; genus Scalopus; species Scalopus aquaticus. Next base: position 210,124 of record PVIJ01000772.1, read on the forward strand.
TGCTGTAATTATTTCAATGATGATAAGTTTTTGAAATGTTTATATTTGATGTTAAAGGCTAAGTCACATTAAAATACATAATGGCCACTGACTGAATGTTTTAAATAAAAACAAGTAATTATTCAAATCTAAAACAACAAGGCACAAGTTAGTAGCTTTTTAGTAGTTGAAAAATACATTAAGCAGTGCTTAAGTAAAATATTTCTGTCAGTTGACATATTTGAGGTGGGAAGACATAGGAGCCACACAATGGTACACTGTATTTTATAATCACTTGTTAAAATGCTTGGGACATAGGTCCATTTTCACTGCCTAACAAGAACTATTTCATTGGCAGTGAAAGGATAATGGGAGGTTATTTGACAGGTGAATTAATGGGCTGCAAAATTGCCTTAAAAGATTAATGTATTTCTCTGAAAGTCTCAAACTTCTCGCTGCTAAACCAATATTTTCAGGGGTGATTTTCATTTCTTTTGATCTGGTAAGTCTGGCTATGTTAAACAATTTCAGAGCTATTAGGAGAGTAGACATAGTTTCGTAGAGATAGCAATCTATTCACATGAACCTCAGAGTGGGTAAACTAAGTGAAATGTACTTATCATCTCACTCCAATACTACAATATATGCTTGCTTTATTTCAGTTTAATATTAATTCTTTCTTTCAAGACCAGAAAAAAGTTTTGAAGACTTTAGCAAACATATAGCAATTTATTTTATTCACTTTTTAAAGAATTTTATGTATGGTAAAATATATTAATAAAACTGCATGTTGTAAGTTTTTCCATTATATTATAATGGCATCTCATTAATTATACAAAATTGGTTCCAATAACTAAAAAAATGAGAACTGTTTAAATAAACACCCATACTTACAATTGATAAAGAATGGTGGTTTTCCCAGCATTATCCAGTCCCACTATAATTACTTTGTGTTCTACGAAAAGAAAGCAAACCATATACATTTAACACTGCTGCATATTGTAAGTGCATGATCGCAACATGTTGATTATTAGTTACCTAATAAGATTTCACTGGATATTTATTATTAGATTGTTAAAATATAGAACAAAAGAGAGCTTTATGTTATCAGGGCTACTTGCCTTAAGTAGGGCAATCTTTTATGTTCTCTGTCTAGCTCACATGATCAAATAATGTGAGAGGTGGGTAAGAGGGAAACAGAAGAGAACTTAGAGTCTGGGGAGTGGGGGTAGGGAAATCCAAACACCAATCTTGACATTATGATCAAATATTTAGATTTTAAAAAAAGTGTTCTACCCTTGGATATTTCCCACCTACATGTACTAAGTTTTTTTCTTGCTTTCACTTCAAAGTCTAATTTCAAACAAAAGTGAATAGCTTTCCTTAGCACTAATAACACATACACACTCAGGGTTTTTTTTGTGACTTCCATTAATTTACAGATAAACAATTACTTTTAGTCCTCAGTCCTTTTTCAATCTGGATTTTACAAACTTTGTGAACAGGTACTGCTTCTGGTCTTTACGGAAGAATAACCTCTTTCTGGCACCATGCATGAAAAAGTCACTTCTTTCGTAAGTAGTTTTTAAGGACCATCTAATCATTCTGTTAAGTAATAGATATTCTGAAACTTCCTTTGAACATGGAAGAAAAACACTCCAGATACCGTATTTTGTAGATTTTAACCTACACAGAATATATTAAAGATTCCTCTTCAGGTGGAATGCTTACATTTCTACAAGTGAACTTCAACAGGTTATGTAAGGAAGTTGCCTCAGGCATAACGTGATCAACTGATTTGTAGTCAATGACTTAAATACATTTCGTATAAGAACCCTGCAACCTTTTGATGAACATCAAAGTTCTGGTTACACACTGAGTCAAGTATCAGGTCATAATCCTAATCAGAAGTGTTAACATTGCATCAGTCAAAATGTGGCCATAATTCACAGATAAGTTCTAGATGACAAACTATCTTTGTATCTTCTACTGACTTGAATGCTGTAGGTACTGTTAACAATACAGGACAAATGACATGATCTTCTGGAAAGGCTATTTTCACTATGGCAGAAGCTACTTTATAAAAAATAAAACATCTATTCCTACTGTAACTCACAATTCTCCTTCTTTGACTTTTAGATCATATGCCATAATTTCTAATGGAGGCAGTCTTGAAGTGTTGCCCTGTGTTTTTCCTTTACAGTACAAAAACAAAAGTACTCATATTTGGAGGAACAATCAGACTGCTTGACAGCAAACATTCTAAATTTTGGTGAAATCTGGGTGACAGCTAGAAATGCCAAATGCCCAACATTTGGACACCATGGGGTCCTTGAAGGCAGTCACTAGCCTAAGGTTAAATACACTTTAGTGCAGATAATCCTGTTGAAAAATGGAATGGAGGGATGGTACCAGATCATTCATTGCTGAAGCAGCCCAAGTGAACAATCAGGCTATTTTCAGTCACCTTCATACTCTGTATTATTATGATAATCACATTATTATGCTGATGATCACATTATTAAAGACCTATAATAACACTAATAAATAATGCATCATTTTGAAAGGCTGGTGCCCAGTTTGAACTAAGTCAGGGTGACAAGCCCTGAAGGTGGACAGAGTATGAATTTCACTAAAGTTACATAGTTTCAAATGTCTGCTTAAGTTAAGGTCTTTTTCAGATTCCTGTTTCCCCTCATTGATAGGGAATTCTAGATATTAATACAAAACAATTTCAATTCTGTCTTATGATAAAAGTATGTACATCTATTTATTAAGTAAACTAAGGCCTATCTCATGATGTTAAAATTATAATCAACAATTTAAATGTTGAACAGCTAAATGCTACTTAAAAGCATCAAAAAACGAGGGGTTTATTTTAAGTCCTTTCTTTGAAAAATCTCTTTCACTAATACAATAGTGAAATCAAGTGCAAAGGGCATTTATTAAAAAAATCAAGTACAAAATAAAAGCTGTTTGTACACTGTTGCATAACTAATTCTCCCTTCTTCCTTCAAATGCTTCCTTTGTACTTGGCTACTACTTTAGTATGTCAGTGACCAAGTGCTAGCTAGTAAAGTTTTTACCTACTCAAGGAACAATGAGAAAAATATGGACAGTATGTCTCCCTAGTGTAAGCAGAATCTAGAATGACCAAGTTGCTTTAAATATCAGTAAGCGGCGTGCTGATTTTCAGATCAACACAAACCTAAAGCATAACGACATGCAGTGGTATCAGATATTGCTTGATGTTAAAAAGGCACCTCATGCTTGAAAAGCATGACTTAGGGTGTCTGTGCTGTGTTGTCTTTTTGGTTGGACATACTCAATAAACCATATACAGATCTTATTTATCTGAACTAACTGTCAGAGTAATTTCCTATAAAGTAGCCTTGAAAATTAATTTCCTTAGAATTCACCTGTCATTGTTAACTAAAGCAGATATGATAAGATACTTATAAATTTGTACTTTCTGTATTACCTGGCGGATGTTTGTTATCACAGGATTTTGCCTTTATGTTCATTTTCAGCAGATAGACCTTAATATGACAAGCTTTACTTCTCCTTGTATTTATCACACCTGGGAGGCTCACTCATGGTCAGAGAACCAAAACTGATGCTGGGCAAAACCAGGAACCCCAAACTGTTAAGGGGTAAACCCATGTTGCCTGTTCTAGGGGTTTTGATACATGCATGAATAAACTAATCAGACTTTAATGTACTCAGATTTTTTAATCAGTGAATATAGAGTGAGAGAAAAGGTAGGGGAAAGAGGATTTCAGTGCAGTCTCCTGATCAAACTCTGAAATCACGGGTACCTAAAGTTTGGTCAAACTCTGAAATTACCCATTCCCTCATGGGCACCATTTCTGCCAAACAAGCAAGGAAGGCCCATGAACAGAGCTGCCAGGAGAATGAGTCCAAGGAACTTTCTGGCAGGAAGACCAGGCAGGGCCCACAGGCCTAGGAAAGAAGGAGAAGGCCAAAGTTCAAAATGTACCATTAAAGTTTAATCTACCAGAGGGCCAAGATAACAGCTGCTGGAAAGGAACATAAAGGGAAAATCCTCATGGCAGCAAGAGAAAAATAATAGGCTATGGAAAGAGAAGATAGGAACACTGGCTGACATACTTGGGTAAAAAAATGGAGGTCAGAACAGTGGAAGGACAACTTTAAGACAATAAAGAAAACAGAAATCAACCTACTAATTCAGCAGAAAGGCTATTCAGGAATGAAAGTAAACTAATGACATTACCACACAAAAGAAAATTAAGAAATCATCACCAACAGAGTCACAGTACAAAAATGCTAGTTTTTTTTGTTTTTGTTTTTTTTTTATCGTGAAGGGAATTTATATTTGCTGGAAATTAGAAACATCAAAAAGAGTAATGTGGGGGCCTCCCTGGTGGTGGCGCAACAGGTTAAGTAGCAGCACTACAAAGCTATCCAAAGCCTCTGCAGCACCAGTTTAATCCCCATCCAGGCAGCTCCCCACATGGCACAGCAAATCTCTCCTGTCTTCCCGACCCGCTGCTCCCCTCAGCAGTGTATTTCAGTTAGTCTGCCTGTTCTGCTCTACTCTGTCTCTGGTGAATCCTCTCACCCCCCCACACTTCTGGCCTACACCCCAGCTTGTATGCATAAATAAATAAATCTTTAAAAAAAAAGTCAATAGAAAAACTGCAATAATTTTAAAAAAATCAGTTAACTTAAGAGAAAGGAAGAACAGAATAACAATACAACAGAACAAAACAAATACAGACGGCCAAGAAGCACAAATAGTAAAAGAGCATACCTAACTAGATCATAAATCCAAATATACCAATAAATTGGAAGGTTCTCATTAAAACTGGACTAAAAATTTCAATTAAAAAGGAGAGAATTTCACATTACATAAAAAAGATCCCACTATTTTATTACATAAAAAAGATCCCACTCCAGGGCATATGCCCTGGAGAAGAGACTGATGCACATTAAAATATAGAATTTTTGAAAAAGATTAACAAACACCTTAAACTAATAAACATTTATAGAACACTGCACACAACTACAGGGTAAAAACTCAAGTGCAAATAGTACATACTTCTAAACAGACCATACAGATGAACTATAAACAGGTTCTATCAATTTGGAAAAACAAATGGAAATAATAAGAGTATACTTCTGACCACAATGGAATTATAAACAGAAAATACAACATAAAAATTTGTGGAATGAATCCTAAGTAGTCTACTTAGGAGTGACACTTGGTGCTTTAAAATGTTTACCTATTTAAGGAAAAAGATACAAAAACAATGACACTTCACCCTTATGAATGAGGGGACTGGGGAGCTGGGGAGAGGAGGAAGTACAGGGAAAGAAGGAAATACAAAGCAAGAATTAATAAGATAGAAAACAAAATAAAATTTTAAAAAATTTAAAAAAGATTACAACCAAAAAAAGTTGGAGAAATGACATTCCCAGATTTCAAAATTTACTAAGAAGAGAAAGCCACCCAAGCTTCCTTTTCTGCACCACTGGGTTGTGTGCATGTTCCTATACCTCACTGTGTTTTCTTGCAAGACTTTTAGGATTAAACAATTCCTGGCAAACAAACAAAGCAGACTCATTCTATTCCCCAATGGATTCAAATGAAAACTGGAAACAAAATCAGGTACAATTCCAAGAGGAGACACCGAAGAACCAAGCTAGGTCTATAACGAGAACTACATGAGATGGCATGAATATGCTGTATCTATTATCACTAGCATCTTGACATATCACATTGATAACATCGGTGCTGGACCGATATGTTTAGGAAATTATTTTTCTCTTTATATGCCACTGAGAAATTAGACTTCCCCCCAAATTAAAAATTTCTACCCAGCAAAAAATCCTCAATAAGAAAAATTTCTTAATTAGCTAAATTTTTATTAGCCAAACTCACACAGAGAACATGTAAGTCAGAAGGTAAAGAATAGGAAGGATCCTAAGAGTAATACTAACAATCATATGTCACCAAACTAGACAATTTAGAAGAAACAGATAAATTGTTAGAAACATGTAACACTGCAGAACTGAATCAGGAAGAAATAGCAAATGTGAACAGATAAATTATAACTAAGGACATTGAAAAGGTACCAAACTTTTAAAGAAAATTAACAGTTAGCCTTCTCAAACTCGTCCCTAAAATCAAAAAGGAGAGAAAACTTCCAAACATTCTATGAAGCCAATATCACCCTTATTCCAAAATGAGACATGGATCTCTCCCCCACCCCCACATCCCTCTCTGAACACAGATGCAAACATTCTCAACAACACACTAGCAAACTGAATTTTACAACCCATTAAAAGAATCATATACCATGAGCAACTGGGATTTTTCCCCAGGGGAGCAAGTATAGTTCAACAGGCAAATCAACAAACATGATAAACCACATCAACAAAAGAAATGCAAAAATATAATAATCATTTCAATAGATGAAGAAAAATCATTTGACAAGATTCAACATCTTTTTTATGATAAAAATCCTCAACAAAATGAGTACAGCATAAACATACATAATGAAGGCCATAAACAAGAAACTCACCGCCAACATTCTACTTAATATCAAAAACTGGAAACTCTTCCTCTAAGATAATGAACAAGATGGGGATGTTCACTCTATTAACATTATAGTGGATGCTCAAGGCAGAACAATTAGACAAGGAAAGGATATAAAAGGTATCCATATTAGGAAAAGAAAACTATCACTTTTTTCAGATGACATGATAATATAGATAGAAAATCCTAATAAGATTATCAGAATAAACCAATACAGTAAATTAGCACGTTGTTAAAACATACAAAAATCTATTGCATTTCTGTAAATAAATAAGGAACTACCAGAAAGAAAACTCAGGAAAATCATCTCATTTACAATAGCATCAAAAAGTAAATATCTTAAATAAATTTAAGTAACGATGTGTGACCAATATACTGAAAGCCATAAAGACCCTATTGAAAGACATAACACACAAGGAGATGGAAAGCTTTTCCAAATAAGTGAAAAAAACTTCCGAGAAAAAAAGAACAAAAATGGACACTCTCCAACTGCAAATTACACTACAAAGAGATAGCAATTAAAACATCTTAGAACTGGAACAATGGAATCGAATTGTGACCCTTGAAATAAAACCACATACATATGGACAACTAAAATATGACAAAGGAACCAAAAGCTTACAATGGAGCAAGAAAAGCCTCTTTAATAAATGATAGTGGGAAAACGTAACAGGCCACATCAGGAGAATGAAACTAAACCAGTAAATAATACTATACACAAAAATTAATGCAAAATGATTAAAGACTTGGATATAAGACCTAAAACCATAAAATACATAGAAGAAAAGACAGGCAATACACTGCCTGACATGAGCTTTAGAGATGTGTTGGCTTCAACAGCAAGGGGAGCAAAAACAAAAATAAATAACTGGGAATAACCATGGCAAAAAAGCTTCTACACAGTGAAAGAAATCTGCATCAAAATGAGAAGACATCCCACTGAATGGGAGAAGATATTTACACAACATACCTCTGACAAGAGGCTAATATTCAAAATATACAAAGAACTCACAAAACTCAACAAATAAAAAAACAACCTGCTTGAAAAAAAAATGGGGAGAATGAATAGATACTTCTCCCCAACTAAGACAACAGATGGCCAACAGGCTCATGAAAAGAAATTCAACATCACTAATCAAACCACATGCAAATCAAAACCACAATGAGATATTACCTCACATCTGTGAGAACTGCTGTTTTCCAGAAGATAAGAAACAAGTGTTGGAGAAGAGAACCCATAAACACTATCAGTGGGATTGTAAAACAGTATAGCCATTATTGAAAACATTATGAAGATTCCTCAAAAAATTATAACTAGAAATTTCATATTGTCTAATTATTCCAATTTGGGGTATTAACCCCCAAAATAGTGCTGCAATAAGCATGAGGGTGCATGTAACCCCATGTGTACTGCAGTACTATTTACAATAGCCAAGAAATGGATATAATTAAAATGTCTACCAACTGATGCATAAAGATGTTGTGTACATATAACAAAACATTAAAAGAAGATGAAATCCTGCTATTTGCAATAATATGTGAGAATCTAGAGGGAATTATGCTTAGTGAAACGAGTCAAACAGAGAAAGCCAAATTCTTATGATTTCATGCATATGTAGTATATAGAGAAAACAAACAGATTAAATAAAACAAAAACAAACTTTTGGACTATAAGACCAATTAAGGTTACAGGAAGAGCAGAAGGAGGTGGGTAAATCAAGAAAAAGGAGGAAACAGTATGGTAAAGGACAGAATGGGATTTTACTGGGGAACTTAATGCAGCATAAACACAAGTTCAATCTCAATGGTGCACACCTGAAATGTGGATGTTATAATGCAATAACACAAAATGTTTGCAAACATAAGCAATTTTAAAACTATTTCCTTCATTGATTATCTAAGTAATG